>PVHP010003958.1:0-56847 GCA_004024765.1 Zapus hudsonius | reverse complement strand
CATGATGGTCATACAAGTGCCAAGTGCCACAAGAATCACACACAGCACACACAACCCAAGCTAACGGGAATCTTGTGGCTTCAGGAATCAGGGGGTAGTGCCATGGCGAGGTGGCATTGAGCCCAGTGAACACAGTGCCCCAGCCACACACCAAATATAGCCTTGGAGGTGTGTATCCTCAGTTCTACCCCTCACCTATGTGAGGAGCAATTCCTCAACTTTCAGGGAAAAGACCAGTGGCCCAGAGAAACAGGAGACCTCACAATTAGCTGGGAAATAAGCCCAGAAGCCCGAATCAATTTCAGGGGCAGAACTCAATCCTTTGACATCGGCTGACCCTGATGTGGGGCTGGGAGAGTGGAGGCAGGAGCATCTGATCTAGGAACACCCTGTGGGTGATTGATTCTAATTAATGTCCACTCTCGGCCAGGAATGAGGTTTGGTTTGGCCCAGAGGAGTTGAGCTCAGAAGCAACCAGTACGTCGAAGCTGGGTGTCAAAGACATGAATGAGGGGACTGTTCAACCCAGAGAACACCTCTAGGCCAATCACACAGAAGCAAACTTGGGGTGCTTATATGGAGTCCCTCAAAGAACAAATTCTCAAGTTCACCCTTAAGAGTCATCTTAAGGGCTTAATAGGTCAAGAGACAGGACCATGACAGACTGCTTAAGCAACTGGATTTGTCCGATATAACCCTGGGCAGAGTTCAAGAGAAATGTCCTGCTTCTCTTTCTAGGTTTTCAAACCGGATGAAGAAGAACGCAGCTGTCCAGCTCAAGCTAGCTTGGCGCCACCACTTCAGTTACCCATCCACAAGACCCACTAGGAATTCAGCCAGCAAACTCACCTATGACAGGAGAAGAACTGTGAGAGATGCTTTTCCCTTTCAAACCTGGTCCTGTGGGCACCAGTGTCAGCTGGGAGTCATTTGTAACCCGAGTTTTAGGACAGATGCCTAAGCTTTCAGTAGCCTCAACATCGTGGGCTCAGCCACTCATCCTGATATACTGGTTAAAGAGATTGGTTAAATCTCTCTGCTAAGAGGAATAATGAGGTTCAGGGACTGATTTTGGGGATGCTGATGAGCTTTAGGTTTAAACAGAGGAAGAATCAGGGTAGGGGCAAGAGGCATGCATACTTGAGCAGGCTTATTCAAGAGTGTGTTCCTATCTACCATCTGAGTTCCAGTTCTGCAAGGTGGCGCCATAAGTTATTGGTTAATCCATGTCACAACCTAAATGGATGCATTTGGTTTCTACAAGATGATCTGCTTCAGGCTATCCAACCCTCCTACCTCACACCTTGGGAATTCTAGTCATTCTATAATCTCAGGTGACTGCAGGGTTAGGACAATGACTTCAACCTTGAAGGGGGAAGACAGGACAGTCCTTGGTGACTGGCATACCAACACAGGGTCAAGCAGGAGTGACTCAAAGCAAAGAGAGACACAAAGTGAAGGCCAAGGTTTCACCCTGTGTTAACTACCTGTGGTGAGAGCAGACAACATGATACAGGCAAATATTGGCACAGTTATATTTGTTGTTTTTACCATTGAATTCCCCTGAGTTATAATGCAAAAGAATTATACACAGGGACAGAAATAAGCCTTATTACATATTTATTCTAGATTAATTTAGGAAAAGGGGAATTGGATGGGGAAACCTCCCAGTCACCACATGAGTTAGAGTTTTCCAGCCACCAGTGTGGGGAAAACTCATGGAGAGTCTAACAGAACTTAAGTTGTTCAGCTAAATAAGCAGCAGCAGAAAAGATAATAGAGAGATCCCATCATGAGAAAGAGATTCACGAGGGAAAAAGTCTGGAGCCTTCCTAAGGCCTGGAAATTCAGAGATCCTTCCGCAGCCCGGCCATGTGGGAAAGAGAAGGGCTTTCCTCTAGGGAAGTTAATTTAAGTTTTCCCCAAGTGAGTCAGAGAGACAGCTGATTGGTTCATATCTGACCAATCAGTTTTAGCCCCTAGGTGGTAGCTCTAGCTAGACATCTCCCACTAGAGGGGAGGGGCTGCCTCTGCAGACATCTGACCATCACAAAACAGTCTTTAGTTAAGGAGTTCAGAGAGCCAGTCAGGATTTCCACAAAGGTGATATGTCTCAGCTCTTAGACACTAAAGAGACTTTCTCATTCCAACCTCAACTGCTAACCAGTGACTCTAAAAGCGAGTTCCTCCGCTGGAGCATTTCAGGAAGGATGCCTGGTGTTATTCTGCCATGGTTGTCATTTGACTCGACCCTGGAGGGGTGACAGAATCTAGAATGGAGAGCCAGACAGCACTGCAGGTACCCAAATCCTAGCGGCTCACTGGGAGATCCAGATGGGCCCAAATCCCTGGCTCACTCAGGAAATGGGAGCAAAAGTAGACTTGTCTTTCAAATGCCCTCAACCTTGATTACAACCTCCACAGACAGCTTTTGCTTGCTGCCTATTGACTGGAGAACTCATCCTGCTTGGACTGCAATGGTGACCAGGTATCTCCTTTGGTGGCTTAGTACCCACCACACTGAATCCGATTTCTTTTCAAAGTCACTTTCCATTCTTAAATCTGAACTATAGAACTCCAGAAATTCAGACTATACACCCCACTCAACAGATGTTATGTAGAATGAAGCATTTAACCAACATGTAACCCTGCACAAGAGCTACCTAGGATTAATATAGCCAATGGAAACACCTCCCATTTCCCTCCCCAGAAGTAATCTCAGCCTCCCTAGGGTGAGACACCCCAGCATGCATGTTGGTGAGAGACATTTATAATATCCTGTCTAGGACTGGGAGTCTGAGAAGCCTTCAGAATTTGGGGAAAAAAACAAAGACAGCTTACTCCGCATTGTCCATGACTGGTAGGTTGAGCTAGCTCTTTGGGACACATCTTCTACATATATGGTAGAAATGCTTAGATGCATAAGGTGAGGACCATGGCAGAACATAGAGCCTGTGACCCTCCATGCGTTCAACCCTTTGAAACATGAAGACATTGTAGTAGCCCAGAGCTATTTGGATAGGAAAGCTGCATGGGGGAAATTGAGAAACACCTGCTGTGGTGGTGGTGAAGTTTTGTTGTCACCTTGATCTGTTTAGTAAACCACAGCATTCCTCTTGGGCGAGTCTCTGAAGTTGCTTCCAGGAAGGATTAATTGGAGGAAGTTCTTCCTCTAGAGTGAACCCTTTCCCCAAAGTGGACAGCCCTTGCGGAAGGGGTTCCAATGGCAGCTAAGGATAGCCAAGCAGGATAGATGTATGTACAACGGAATAGAACATTCACCTCACCAGCAAGCAGAATTGGCAGCCAGGCTAGAGAACTCTCCTGTCACCAGTCCTGATAAAAATCAATGCCAGGCAATCTTATTTCCCTGTCCTCATAAGCACAATGGAGGGGCTTTTAGGTCAGCAAGTCCCACCAGAGAGGTCTAGTGGAACTCGCTCCAAGAAGCAAACCCCAGGTCCAGAGGGGCTACCTCCCAAAGCCTTAGCAGAAAACATTTCAGATGTCTTTGGAAGGGTTCTAGGCAGACGTGATGTCTCTCATGGCTTCCCACTTTAGTCTGGGCTGAGGGGGACCCTCCCGTAAAAGGAGGACCACATTTGTGTGTGGTAGACACCTGCCACTAGCCACACCCTAAAGGTGGGACTTACCTGAGATTCAATTTTGGGTTCAAAGTTGTATGTAAACAGCTGAAATATTTTTCTTCATGGTTCTGGCTTAGCCATAGTTTATTGTCAACTTGACTTGTTTAATGATTCTACAGTAATCTTGGGTGGGTCTCTGAGCTTGCCAGCAGAAAGGATTGACAAAAGGAGGAGGTCCCTTCTCCAGAGTGAGCCCTTCCCACCCCATAGTGGGCTGGTCTTCCAGAAGGGGACTGGATATAAGGAAGCTTGAAGGGAAGGGCAGCCCTCTTCCTTCCTCCCCCCCCCCCCGGCTGCTGGTGGCTTATTTGTGACTTGTTCTCACATCCTGCTCTCCTTTCCTGGATGTTGGTACCCAATTTCCTTAGCCTCACATCGTGGACTGAAGAGCAGCCCTGTGATGGTTAGGTTTTGTTGTCAACTTGATCTTTTTAATTATCTTGGGTGGGTCTCTGAGGATGTTTACAGGAAGGCAGCCTCTCAGTAGGGGGCAGGATGTAAAGAAGCTCTGTGGAGCCAGAGGATGAAGCATAGTGGCATTTCCATATCAAAGCCTTGATTACATGATGCAGCTCCTTCAGCTTTAAACTCCCTCATCGAGTCCTTCTGAACCCAGTTGCTTGCTCTTCAGTGCACAAGGACAGTTCTTGGCAGCTGTGTGACCATGGTTGGCAGCCCACCTCTGTCATCCAGTGAATGGAAAGTGTCATTACCTGTCCTCAGGAACGCCAACTCCAAACCTAGGAACACCTCTAGGGAGTTTGGCCTTGTGAGCTTTGACATTCAGAAGAAAGATGGAATGCAGAGCTCACCTGCAGCTACCTTTTTGTACCTTTATGTAGCCAATTGTCCCCTTCCCATCTGACAACATCCTGATCATACATTATCCTTTAAAGTGTAAAAACAGACCACTGTCTTTCTGTAACTCACCTAATGCACTTGCAAAATGCTTTGAGCTATCACTTATTTTTTTCTGGAACTGTAAAGCCTTTCTGAAACTGAACACATTAGATCATGGAATTGGGGCAACTTATACCTGTGTTTCCAGGCCATCATCACTTGTTTGGCTCCAGAATAAACCACCTTTTATCCCCCTTTGAGGTGAGAGCTGTGTCTGAAATAGAACACAGGTTACTGTGCTGCTGGTGGTCTCGGTCTTATCTGACTCAAAGCTCACATTAAAGAATACACAAGGGCCTGGCATGGTGACATACTCCTTTAATCCAAGAACTTGAGAGACAGAGGTAGAAAGATTGTCCCGAGTTCAAGGCCACCCTGAGACTACATAGTGAATTCCAGGTCACCCTGGGCTCAAGAGAGACCTTACCTGGAAAAATCTAAAAATCCAAATGGAAGAACATACATTATGTTCCTATGCCTCAGTTAAGGTAGCTTTAACTCCCCCGACCTTGAGATCAGGCAAGGAAAGGGCATCTTTCCATTTTTAAGAACTAATATGAAGCCCATGTTTCTTTGGAGCAAGAGCATAGCATCCCTGGACTTGACCTACAGTGACCTCAGAGCCTAAGGGAACCAAGAGCCTGCCTAGCTAGTGGAGCCTGCTGTGGGCCCAGATGAGAAACGATGGGTGCCATAGTTATAAGAGGCACTGGACAACTGAGAAACTTCAAGTTGGGGTTCAGTCATATGTCATTTTCCTCTTATCCCAGGGTATTCCTTCACTATCAGCTACTCAGTGGTCCTCCTGGTTCAGCTGACCCACAACAATGTTTTATAAAAACAAGTGCCATGGGTCCTCAGATGTGTCAGCTGGGTGTGAGACTTTGCATGGTGAATGACCTGGGGTGGGCGCTTAGTTATGCCTGTCACATCACAGGTTATCTTGGGGCATCTTAGATTATTACCTTCTCTGGGAAGTGATGATCTCGTGTGCAGCAGATTCAGATAAGAAAGCAAGATAGCTTAGTCTGAGCCTCCAGAGTGTCCTCCCGTGTGGCTCAGCTTGGCCAATTTCAAGGACAGAAACTGAGGCAGGGGTGACCATAGCAGTAGCTAAAGGCAACATGGCTTAAGCTACATTCAGGGTTGTCACCTGAGCATGGGACGTGATCCCCACAGTAAGTCACACTTGTGATGTCAGTGAGGACAGAATCAATAGCCAGGTGAACAGAAAGGGAATCTCTTCCCTGTTCAGTGCTAAGCTAAGCACACAGGGATTCTGGGGATGCTCCATAAAACCAGGGACCATTAGGATAGTCAGAAGACTTTAGGTCAATTTCTTGGCCAAATGCACTCAACTGCACAACAGTGCGCTGGGTGCTGGAAAAGGACAAGCTTGAATGGGTATCAGTGGAAAGCTTTTTGATACAGTTAGAGTTAAATAGAATGATTGGCTTGGACACATAGCCAACTCATGACAGCATCATAAGAAGGACTGGCCACCCAAAGTGGAAGAGACCAAGAAAAGCTCTACTCCATCACCAGAATCCTGGTTTTCTTTAATCTCAAAACAGTCTTCCTGACAGAAAGACCATCTTCTTAAGACCTAGAAACGCCCTTTGTTAATTTCTCATTGCTGCAGAAAGAACCCAACCCAAAGCAGCATGTGGAGGAAAGTACTTATTTTGGCTTACAGACTCAAGGAGAAGCGCCATGATGGCAGGAAAAATGATGGCATGAGCAGAGGCTGGACATCACCTCCTGGACAACATCAGCATGGGGAAGCTGGCTCTAACCCCCATAAAGCCCATCCCACCAAGAACACACCAACAAGGTTTTAATTCCAAAATTGCCATCAGCTGGGGATCAAGCATTCAGAGCACATTAGTTTATGAGGGACCCCTGAGTCAAATGACCCCAGCCTTCATGTGCTTTTCAGCCCATCTCTGTGGCATGGTTGATCAGCAACTGGCTTTTCAGAGTGTGGGGAGTGTGGACATACCACTTTAATGAACAGAGCTCAAAGAACTCCGCCTTCATGATAAGTACTGTGTGGCCTCAGCTATTCAGACCCCCCAGCCCCTTCCTACAGTGACTTTTTGCAGAATTTACTATATTGACCCACAATCACAGTGATGCCTTCATAAAATAGCAGTCAGAAGGACTATAGAGTTTCTTCAGGGCTGTCCACTCTTACCCTAGTCCAACTTGTGTCCCCAGTGGTCAGCTGCAATTCTCCAGTGCTCAGTAAACATGCTGGGCAAGGAACAAGGTGTTGTGGACCGTATCTTTTCCCCTGGCACGACCCTAGTTTGAGGCAATTGGCTGTGAGAAGAGCTTTTTGGGGAGCTGTTTGAAAGTGAGCCTTTATAAAGTCAAGAGAAAGGTTGAAGCGGAGGGTCAGGGGAGGGGAGGGGGATTGGGGAGAGTTGGCCACAGTCCATTTTCAGGACACCCACCTATGAAATGGCTCAGAAAGGCAACTTCTTTCTATTCATTTAACTGGAGCTGGACCTTGACCAGGGTCAGAAATGAGAGCTGTGATCCCCACAGGGGTAGCTTCCTATTTATCGTCTGCCTCCCATCAGCCTGCAATGCTTCTGTCCCAAGAAGCATCAGGAATCTAGAGCTTGGGGGGGGGAGGGCAGCAAATACTATATTAGTTCAAGGATCTGGAACTGGGTAATTTATGTGCTTTCCAATTTGGACTTGAACGAGATGAATAAGACTAGATCCACAGCCTCAGTTTTGCTTTAGGAAAAGGTCCTAACACAACCAGGGTTTGCACGATTCTGGGTCACTTTTGAACAGTTAACCTGGTTGAGTCACTAGTCCTGGGAATCCAGGTTGGATTCAATTTCTCCTGTTCTGGAAACAGTTGTTCCCAACTTCTAGAAGATTGACACTATTTGCAATTTTCAGGCAAGCACCTTAACTGCCGAGTCATCTTGTCACCAGCCTCTTAGAAGGTGACAATCTTTAACACGGCGAGTAGTCATAGAGGTCGCCTCTTACACAGACCTCATCTTGTGATTCAGAAGGACCTACCGTCTCCCCTCACAAGCTACCATGGACTCCAGTAGTTATACAAGCTTTACCTATTAAAGGAGGTGACAGGAGAAGCCACTGAAGATTTGAGCTAAAGCAAACTGGAGGAAGATCAGGACCCTAGAGACACTGTCAATGTCACCACTGCCAATCCTTCCCTGCTTGTTTCAGTTGATGGACAGCCTTCAGCGAGCAACTCCTGGACAGTCATTGAGACACTCCTCAGGCCACACCCCCCTGGTGACAGGGCCCTGGAGAACGAGACTAGCCAACACAGAACACTGCAGTCTAACGCTCTTGCTTCTATCTGGGTCTTTCCATCTAAGAATGCCTGTTGTGTTAGACCCGACTAACGCCAAGCAACATACCTCTGGCAAGGCTCCGCCCCCCAGAATTGCCACTACCTGGGAATCAAGCACTAACACCAGTTTATGGGATTCAAACCACCACAATCTCTGCTTTCACTGGGCATTTCATTTCCCATTTTATAGTCTCCTGTTTCCCTAACTCATGTGACAAGGTGCCAAGAGTCAGCTCAGACACCAGCTGCCCCGTTTTCCTAACTTTTGTGCCAGTTCTTGGAACACTGGGGAAGCAAGCTCTGAACTGTGAGCTGTGTACACAATATCTTTCTCATTTCCAGTATTTCTCCTCCTCTGGTTGATGAGACCTTCTATAGTTCCTTTTCATCTTGCTGTGCAGCCGGGAATGAGAAGACAACGTCGTAGACTTTGGTTTCACCACGTCTGGATGGAAAAGCCAATCTAATAGCATCAAGGCATTGGTTCCATTTTCCATGGGGGGGGGAGGGAAGGCCAAGGGTCACAGGGTTAGCTCTCCTGTTCAGCTCGTGTCAAGCATGGTGTGGTAAAGCCAGCCTGGCCAACTGTCCAGAGGAGGGTGGCTTACTGTGTTGCACCCAAGAGCTAAAGGCCATACCGGGGATTGAAGAACTGGAGCTGTGTCTTCTAGGTGTGCTGGAGTTTTAGAAATCGGGGTGTGGAAATTTGGATTCCTAACTTCATTTGGGGGGAGCACGTGGACCATACTGAACTCTCATTGTTGGTCCCCCGAGTCATGCTTGGGACACCATTGTTAGGTCCTTCCTAGTCCCAGCTAATGCTGGTGTGCTGGTGGCCCACAGGCTCATCCAGAGACACTCGGATGGGTACCTGTCATGGCCTGTTCCCGGTCTTTTCAGCATCTTCAGTCTAACTCTGAAACCTGCTTCTCCAGAAGTTCTGTGCTGGGTTCCTTCAACTCTCAGCCCAAGTGGCTGCTCTGTCCATAGAAACTGGGAGCAAAGGCTGAGAGAGACCCTGGGGAGACTGTTCCCATCACCGAGCACCATCAGGGGCTGAGGAGTGAGCAGGCCTCACCATCTGGAGGAGGGTCTAGAGGGACAGATCCCAGCAGAAGCCCACCACCTCAGGATGCCACAGTCAATGACCTCATCTCAGGAGCTTGATTCGGTCATGAAGGCTGAGGAAGAAGTACTGGCAATTGGTCTCTTCTGTGACTATCCCCTAGAAGATATGAGTCTACAGGGACCTACATTGTGATCTAGCCAGAAGTTCAAAGGGAGCAAGCTATTCTAAGTACCACCAGGTGGCCATCTTTTGCATAGTAAACTTGGGTTATCTATAGACCATTAAGCATCATAGCAACAGCCTTGCTCTGGCCTTCACGGAGGCCTTATTCAATGCCTGCTGAAACATAATGAGAACATCACAGCTCAGTGTCTGAACAGTGGAATAAAGATTGTAGATCCTTGCCTGACATTGTAATTCACTGCACCCTCCCTCAGCATGGCTCCCCTATTATTGCCTGAAGTAAATAGTCATTCAAAGTCCTGTTGACCACAGAGTGGCCCTTCAGTATTGACCCACATGCTGGTAAGTCCACTCTGGATAACTTGGATTGGCTGAATCAATGAAGCCTTGAACAAAATGCCCTGACTCAGCTCAGGACTTGGGGACAGGGTTGTGTCAAGCACCAACCATTCACTGGGAAATCGTGACAGCACTACAATACAGTAGAAGATGGCTGTGATGGTTAAGTTTTGATGTCAACTTGACCTTTCAAGTAATCTTGGGTGGGTCTTTGAGGATCTTCACAGGAAAGCAGCCTCTCAGTAGGGGGCAGGATGTAAGGAATTTCAGGTGAGCTAGAAATGAACATCCCTTCCTGTATGGGCAGTGCAGGAAGGAAATTCCAGAGACCCAGGAAACCATTAAGTCTGGGATAGAATCGCAAGACCCCACCCTAGGGCTATAGAAAGGTGAAAGAATTCTCTGCTTGCTCTCCTGCCTATTTGCTGTTGTGTGTATGGTGTTGGTGATGGGTTTTTCTCTCTGCTTGGACCTGTGAAAGAGGGCCAGCCTCTTTCACTTTTATGGGACTTTCCCTGGATCTGGAGCTTGAATAAATACTTTCCTCCCCCAAATTGTGCCTGGTTTGAAGATTCATCCCAGCGGCGTGTGGCTGACTGCGACAATGGCTGTCCCTTAACTAGATATCAGATTCTAGGTTGATACAATGGTGGAGTGCCAGCCCGTTATGACTCAGCTGAAGTGACTCTTGGGGAGGGAAACAGCTGCCACAGTCACTAGCATTTAGCCAGAGCTGTGGCTACAAGAGGACCAGGTAAGGAGTCGGTCATTGCCACCTGCAATGGGCAGGTGAATAATTGGGTAAAAAAAAACCCTGTCCTAAAGCAGCTGAGCAACCCGGAGCAAGCAGAGAATCGCCCAAGCCACAACCGTGATTCAGCATAAAAGAGGAAAGAATTACAGCAGACAGGGCCAGGACATAATGGAGACTTCTGCTCCCTCCCAGCAGTGCCGGCACTAGGTTCATCGATGCTCAGAAGATCCTCAAAGATCCAGCTGGAGAGTGAAGAGAGGGACCCACCACGTTGTGCATGGCCTCCACTTAGACTCAACCTCATTTTATCTTCAAAATGGAAGGAAGAGCTTATTGATTTGAAAGCGCCTAGATTTGAGTAAGACATCTCAGCCTCCAGCAGGTGCTCAGGGACCCAGATGGGGAGAAGCAGAATGCTGCTCCCACCCACCCACTTGAGAAAACAGGGACCCCTCAGAGGCCAAGCAGTGGGAGCCACACTATGGAAGGAGTGTGGCCCTGAACAGAGGCCAACATGTTCCCCTGCAGTTTGGCACCTGCTAACTAATGACAGACAAGAGACAGACTTCCATGGTGGTCAGACAGACACAAGTGCTGCCTTCTGACTTCTATGGACAGGCTTGGGGGAAAGACCCATCTTCAAAGGGAGCTGAGGTCTAGCTGCAGAAGGAGCTACAACTTGAAGGGAGGAGGAACCAGATGGGAGTTGGAGAAGTGGGTCCAAGAGGCAGAAATACCTTGAGTGACTTCCCCCAAATGCACAGCACACAAATGGGAAGACAGAGGGGGGAAGAATGCAAGATGATGCAGTGCATCTCTGAGCAGCTCTGGGTACCCAGGCTAGTGAAGGATGGACACAGGATGGAACTGGGAGTGGCCCTGAATTGTCAGTTCTCCCCGCCTCCACTCTCCAGCTCCAGACCCAGGAAGCTGATCCTCTTGTCCCATCAGATCATCCTCAGGGCCATGCTCTGGGCCTCCTGTGGCTTTGTTGCTTTGACATTTAACTTTAATCCTTCCTTTCTACATGGATGCAAAACAAATACTCTGCCCCCTTTCTTCTCAGGGACAGGGATTCCCTCCTGTCTCCCTAGCAGCAGGGAGACAGACTTCTGTCCTCCTGGGTCAGGGAGCAGACACTCTGGGAGATGGCGGCTCCAGCAGCCCTGCCTGCCCCTCTGTTCCAGTAGTCAGAGGCTGGAGCCACTGCCAGCTCTCATTAGAGGATTTCAGTGACTTTGCTTCCATCCTTAAAGTGGCAGACATGGGATAATCATCTCCACGGGGAATTGAGGAGGCAGGGGAGGGTGCCCTGGATGAACACTTGGGCTCATTAAGGCCAGGGATCTCACTTGTACCCTGCATTGAGTAGTCAAGTCTAGCTTTGTTCTGATGCCTTGTCCTGGCCTAAAAACTAATTGGTCCTGGGTGTGGAGGCTTCATCTTGGGGATACACAGCCACCAGGGGGAGATCAGGGCCCCTCCATATGGTCTCCCCTAAAACTCGTTTAGAGGGGAGTGCCAAGGGTTGGTCTGGTTAGCCTGATCACAGCAGGCTTAAGGGTGTACAGTTTGGCCATCTGGGTATAAATAGCTCATGCCAGGTTATGACACTTATGGGTCAGTAGCAGGAGCTCAAATCTGAGGGTCATCAAGTCATCCATATTGGAGGAGGACATAGGGGAGGGTTCCCAGTATCAGAAACTCAATAGTTATGGCCAAGAAACCTACCCAAAGGTAGACTCAAACCAACATACTAGTTCTCCAAGAGAACATTCCAGAATTAGACAGTGAGAGTTTCAGGTTAAGATGGAGGAATAGGTGTCTTACCAAAGATACTAGGGAGATGAAGGGAAGAAAAGCAAGTTAGCACAAGTTATGATCCTTGTTGCTCTTTTTCTGTAAAGTTCTAAACCCAAAGGGAGTTTAAAGCCAGACCAGACCCTGAAGACACGTGAGAGGGAGCTGCTAGCAGTCTGCTGGGGTCAGGCTCCAGCCCTTTGCCATGCTGGAAGATACTTCTCACCCTGCCCTGCCTGAGCCTAGATCCTTGGAGCAGGCCAGGAAGGGGGCTCTCCCCACTCACACCAGCCTTGCAAGGTCCACAATCCAGGACCTCCTTTCCCTCTCGCTTCTGCAGGAAGCCAAGGTATTCTATGTAACCTTCTGAGTTGGCCTTTAGACCAGCTGAGTCATATGATATAGCCAGCCTTGACAGGCCAAGGAAGAAACCAGCTTTGCAGCCAATAGAACAGAACATCCAAGTAATGAAATAACTCATGATGTGAAAATCTTAACACAGTAATTCATAATTAGGCTCAGTGTTCCAGAAGTTCCTGCTGGGCCGCCTATCAAGTCAAGATAGTTATGACAAGCATGAGCTTGTCTAAAATCTGGAAGAAAACAACCACACTGCTTGGTGGCTGTGTCCTCAATCTGCTCTAGATTTGGGGTTTGTTGGGGGCGCAGAGGGGAGATGCATAATCCTACTGGCTGTTTCATAGAACTTACAAGGCCTCTGTAACTGAGGACTTTCAATCTCTTCAAGCAGGCATTTCCTATCTGGAAATGTCAGCTGCGGGGATATGCCCAGAGGCATACCCTACTGGTTCAGGAAGCAAAGGGTAAATGGATTCTTCAAACTGGGGTTGGAAGGCAAGCAATGGGGTCACTGTACCTAGACATTCCCATCATTCAACCCTACGATGAGTCCCTTAACCTGAGAATGACCTGCTCTCAGGAGTACACAACATGGGCCACCTTACACAGTGAGCACTTGCTTGGAACAAACTTGCCCATCTGACAACACAGGAAGTGGCCCTCTATGCAGCCATCAGCATGTCGGGAGGAAGCTCAGCTCAAGGGAGTCAGCAGGACATCCTAGCTGGCTGGATGTGCCCATGGTGTCCTTTTTTTTTTTTTTTTTTGCTGGAAAGAGGAGACTGTTTTCATCCAGCCAATGTGGGCATCGGCTACCTAGCTCACAGTATGGTGCAAACTTAAGTGCTCAGCTAAGTGTTTAAACATGCCCAAATGCCCATCCATGGAGGAATGGTTAACAAAACTGTGGTATATTTACACGATGGAATTTGGGGGGGCAATTTTATAATTTTTTTTATTGTACATAATGAGTTACATTGTTTAGTGGGCCAACAATGAGTTGTTATCCTCGATTCCTCATTGCCCCCCCCATCCCAAGTCATCTGGATATCCTCCTCCGTGGGCTCAAGAAAAGATGCACTATGTGAATGACTGACGGGGAGGCTACTAAATATAGAATCTAGGTAATCCAGAATGGTGTATATTTGTTAACCTATACTGATCTCACTCTCCGATGGAGATTGTGTTTGTATTTTTCAAGATGCAGTGAGAGAGCTGTGGCCCAATCTAACCCTACCAACTGACCGCAGGCAGAAAGCTGAGATCCTGGCAAGAGATGAGCCACCAGTCATATCGTGGAGGATCCATATGGAACACGATGTCATTTTTCCTTTCAGCTGAGTAAAATTCCATCAAAATTTAGAGAAAAATGGTCTGACTTGGAGCAGAACCTACTAAGTGATCTCTCAAAAGAACAGAGAGAAACACCGCTTATTCTCCCTCATGCAGTTCCTAACAAGGTTAACCATAAACTCAACGCAGACCAGTTGAGAGAAGTGAGTTTATGAAAGAGGGGTAAGGGACGACTTAATCATGAAACTAAACCAAAATTGGTTTAAAATCATAAAATCCTCATGTTCATAATGTAACCTATTGAGCAAGTAGTGGGCGTCGTCTGGCAACATGAGCCGTGAATAGAAGAGGAGAGAGTCTAAGCCTGTGAAAAATTGATCAGTCTGGCAACTCCTGGTCCCAGTCACTGGCTCCTTCCCTCACTGAGCTGTTGACCAAAGTGACCCATGAGGTCCCCAAAACAAGACAGAATTCTGTCAAAGCTTATGAATGCCCACCCCAGGCCTGAGGCAGGATCCTGTTGAAGAAACCAAAGAAAGCCATCTACCAGCACTGAGAGACACTTCGAGGTCCAGAACCAGCCCCCAGATGGTAGTCAGTGCAGTGTTGGAAGGCACTGCATAAGCTGCCAGGGGAAGCTGGTCAACGACAGCTGGCGTAAACAGACCACTGACATGAAACACACTTTGCCTCCATGAGCAGGCTGAACACACTTCCTACTGGGAGAAAACAGCAAACCAAGAAATGAGCACTTGTGCAATGGAGGAGCCAAAGCCTGGGGGAGACAATCAACAGCTTTTAATTCGGCCAAGTAATCCACTCAGTGATGGGGAGCCCTTAACTGGAACTGGGGACTTAGAGCGAAATGCACTGAGAACCAAAATCTTGGGACCCCAAAGAGAAATGTACTTTACAAGGGATTTACAAAGAGTCTACTGACAATAGAATCTAGCCAATTCAGAAATGTGTATTTCAGTTAGTCTATATTGATCTCACTCTCTATGATTCTGTTTGTATTTTTCAGAAGGCTCCAAGAGAGCAGTGGCTCTTCCAATCCTACAATGAGTGGCAGACAGATAGCCGACATTCTGGCAAGAGATGAGCCACCCCAGACCTACTGTGGAGGATCCACATGGAACCCCACAAAGAATGGTGGGATAAGCAAGAGACCTATAACCACAGCCAGTCAACCCGGGATGAGCCAGCCAGACACCAACGTTTTTCAACACAACCTAAAGCAGAAGTACAGAGACCCCCCCCCAGACCTCAACAATAAAGCAGCATAAATACTCACCTACCATGACTCAGGGAGCTGAGGGAAGAGGGAGCAGAAAATTTTTAAGAGCCATGGTGGGGGAGAACTGCCAGAGACATGGCCCCCCTCAGAAACATACAAGGGGGGGGGTGGAACCGGGTTGACTCCTAGACTATCCATATCCCGCTACCCCATGGACTGATCCAGACTGCCCACGGAGGAGGATACCCAGCTGGTTGGGGACAGGGAAGAGGGAAATCGGGGGACTGGGGATACCAACACATTATTTTCTCATTCAATGTATCTAATTACGGAAAATAAAGAAAAATAAAAATGCCTTGTGATGTGATGACAGGCAGAGCTATGGAAAGGTGTATGCAAAAGCAAGTCTACACACAAGCCAAATGCTTGTGGGGTCAATGCCTCTGCAGGTAGCTTTTAAACCACATCCTGTGCCCACATTTCAGGGCACCAGGAAGTCCCTTTTACAGCAAAGCAGACCAATAGCATTCAGGATTTAGTTTAGTACATGCCCCCATGTAGTCCTGGACACTTGTTGTGAAAGGGCTCCCCGTTCCTTTTAACGTTGAGGTGCTAAGGATCAGAGGAATGCATTTTTAGCTTACTGATACCTGTGGAAATTGAGAAAGTAGCTTCACATCCCTGTCTCAAAGTCTTGCTGTGTGGGTGGGATTCTTACCAAGCTGTCTAATCCTGACCCGAGTTGAAAATAGCCTGTGATATCTCCATCATGGACAAGCTTAAAGAGCTCTCGTGTAGAAGTAGTGGATATGTTCATGTGCAGAAGGGCTTGTAAGTGGCTCAGCAAATAAAACTGAAATAAAAATTATATATGATATAGCCCAGGCTAGCCTTGAACTCCGGATCTTCCTGACTCTGCCTCCTGAGTGCTGGAGTTCAAGTGTCGTCCACTACACCATCCTAAGGCATTCTTTTTGAAAAGTTTATTTGCAAAGCAGAGAGATTTCTACCAGGGGTTCCAGCTGCTGCAAATGAATTCCAGGTCCATGTGTTTGTTACTTTATGCATCTGGCTTTACATGGGTACCGGGGAATCAAACTTGGGTTAAGCTTTGCTGGCATGTACCTTAACTGCTGAGCCATCTCTCCAGACCTAAAGGTGATTCTTGGAGATAAGGCTGCCCATTGACCTAGAGGACCACTATTCATTCTTGACTAGCTAGGGTGCCTTCTCACTTGAAGCAGGGCCTTTTCACACAGTGTTTTCCGAAGGAATAAGACCTAAATGCCTTGTTCATGGATGGCTGAGATGAGACGGGGGATCAGCATCTGCCCTGGTATGTCTCTCTCAAGTTCACCTGGCATCTGCCATCACCTGCTCCTGCCTGGGCAAGGAAACCATCAGAGCTTGGGAGGGTCTTTGTGCTTAAATATTTCATGATACTGAACTCTGCTGTGTCAAAGTCCTTTGGGATTAGAAAGGAACCATTGCTTGCACACTCACCAGGCAACAGGAGTGCATTTCGTTTCTGTTCTAGACAAAGAACACTGAGATGGTCAATGGCACAGGCCTCACTCTGCTCAGCTGAGAGAGCAAGTATGGAGGCAGACCAGCCGCCTGAGGCTTCAATTCTCTGGAATCCTCCTTTGCACCTTGCAATGCCAGCAGCTCCCTGCAGTCTGCATACTATGAGCTGTGCCTTGCAGGATCCAAACCCATTATCAGCCCTATCTACTGTATACAGTTGTTGAAAATGAATCCTGCAGATGCAGGGCAGCTGTTAGTACTTAGCAGTTAAGTGTCCCTGCAATGCCGGCGGCCTCTGACAAAAGCACGGCTCTTTGCAAGACATCCATCTCTCAGAGACTTCTTAAATCAGGGCCAGATGTCTACACACAACTCAGGTTTCTCTGAGGAGTCTTCTTTCTGGAGGGGTTGGCTTTCCCTGAAGTGTGTGATCGGATGTGCAAGCTGGCCTGCTGGGTGCTGGGGACAATCGCCATGTGACTAGGAAGGTGATCGTATACCCATTTTACAGATGACTTGTCAAGAGACAAGGCTTGTCCAAGCTTAGACAATAAGCCTCTGCTGCTTTTAGACCTTCAAAGCTACTTAGCTTTAAGTAACAGTGCTCGCTTCTCTCATGTTTAACTGAGAACTTAATCAGCAACGCATAAGACAGACAAGCTTTTCTTGCAGGTGGGTATGGCTGAGCCATTAAATTCTAACACAGGATGGAAGAATGGACTCATTCCACTTTCACTAAGTACTTTTTTTTACTTCTCCTTTCGCTTTTTAAAAAAGTATTTCATTTGTTTGCAAGCAGAGAGAAATAGACACAGAATGGGCATGCCAGGGCCGCTAGCCACTGCACATCTGGCTCTATGTGGGCACTGTGGAATCAAACTCAGGTCCTTAGGGCACTTGCCTGCCTATCCTAACTGCTGAGCCATCTCTCCAGCCCTCCCCCTTTGCTTTCTGACTAGTTAAAATCCAGACAATGGAGCAACAGCAGCAATTTTGAAATATGAGGCGGCTTTGTAATGAGTGGTTTGCACAGCAGCGTCATGGCTCATGGACCATCATGCCATCCCAGGGAGACCTCCACTAGACCTCGGCTTTACCTACATTGACGGTCTGCTCCTCTTACATTTTTGGTAACCATTATCAGCTATGCCCAAGCCATGACACCCCCTGATCAAGTGTACCAGGAGAGTGCCTGGCTGGTTGCAGGCTTTCCATGCTCTTCCCTCATCACCTTCCACTAATACTGGGTGAACTAATGCCAGAGGTGCTTGGGGAGGGAGCTCAGTTCTGGGCCTTTAATCCTTGTGACCGACCATCTCGTGTTGGGGAAATAAGATCCTGGATCTAAGGGACACAGACTCAGGTGCCAGCACATTCCATGATCTACTATGAATGACCATGGCCTGGGGACAGACTCAGATGCCAGCATATTCCATATTCCAATATGGCAAGAGTTCCATGAAGTGGGTTTTTCTTTCAAAAATTGTCTTTGCAAGGTTGGGGGAAATGGGCCGCTAGGGCCCCTAGCCATTGCAAACAGATTCTACATACATGCCACAATGTCTGTGCTGGGGGATCGAACTCAAGTCATTAGGCTTTGCAGGCAAGTACCTTAACCGTTGAGCCAGCTCTCCAAACCCTCCATGAAGTTGTTATAGTAATAGAACAAAGTCAGATCCAAGCACTTTGCAAAAACACTGGCTACCAGGTAGCTGCTTGGCTGTGACCATCTCATTTTAAGGAGTTTGATGTTTGAAGCAGTAGGTAACACTTTATTTAGGTTCCCCAAGAAATAGAAAACTTAAACCTGGGTTTGAGTCTTAATGAGTGGGTGTTGGGGGGGAGCCAGACACCTCTGTGAAAGAATCAGGTGTTAGCTTATCAGTAAATCACCTGCCTAGACTCAGCCAGTGATGGGCCCTGGGTTGTGTGGCCCCAGTGGGAGGGCACTTTAAGAAGTTAGTCACCCAGGTTTAGCAGCCTGAGAAGGAGTAGTGCTGGCCTGGGGTGGCGAGATCCGAAAAATCCCCAGCCCTCAGTATTCTTACCCCGCAACCCAAGTGCCTACTGAGATTGGTCCCGACAGACCTCCAGGGGGAAATTACAAGCAAGTGTTCAATTTCTCCTTCCCCAGCAGCCTGGGGCTGGGAAATTGCTTCTCCCCACAGCTGTGATCCTCAGCACGGTCAGTGCCCTGCCAACAGGTTGGAAATGAAAGTGCTTCCTGCAGACAGCTGTCAGGGAAGTTATATGTGTGCGCTCACTTCCCCATGGACTGAGCAGAAGACGACCCCAGGGTGGACACCCAGGCACTGCTGGCCATCTGCCCATCTGGAGTTCCTACGGATTAGAGTGGGGTGCAGAATGCAAGGGAAGACTGGCTGGCCTCCACTGAGCCCTTATCGTCCAATGAGACATGCTGGGTACCTGCAGACTGGTGCTGGTCAAGGGCACTTGAAGTCATTCGGCCATGGCTAGTCTTTTGTGAGGAGAGCTGTGTGCTCAGGAACCAGGGGCAATAAGCCTGTCAATCAACAAGCTGCTGGAGCCGAATCCATCACGTGCTCCTGGGTTTTCCTCCATTTGGCTTCTCCAGGTAGTGTCCACCTTTCCCTACCCTTCAGGCTGACCCAAATGGCTTCTGTCTTGCTCCTTCCCCTCCCACTTGTTGGCAGCCGTCCATGCTAGATGAGTGGAGTCTGACCACGTGTTTGAATTCTTTTATAGACCTTCCTTTGAGAGGTCAAGGGCATTCTCCTCAAGGTCCCTGTGGCTTTCAGACAGTGTTCGTGAGGTTATCATGGGCTCTCCACTGCTGCTAGCCTGCAAACGCCTGTCCACGCCTCATTGGTTCTTCTGATTCACTCGTGCATCCAAATGGATTCATTGAATTCACTTCAGGTAGACTCTAGGTGAGCTAGGGTCTTTTTTTCCAGGACCCCAACTGATATATCCACTCAGTATCAGCTTCTCATCTATGGAGCCGGATATGAAATTGACATGCATTCCTGCTTCTAAAGAAGTGAATAAAACCAAGGCTCTATCATCTGACCACTCAAGACGAGGGTCCTTTCTTTGCTAACAGTGCTGCAGGAAAGCTGGGCACCCACATAATGTGAACATCCCCTCCCTTCTCCTCGCCAAGGTCAAACTCATTAGGTAATTGTGAAGTCTGGTGATGGGCTCCACCATGACTTTTTGGTCAGATTGTCCACTGGACACTCACTTCAGAGTTCGTGCCCAAGATAAAAACAAGCAAAGACTGCTTTGAGACGTCAGCAAGAATTGGCTTACCTCATTTGAGGCAGTTTGGAAATGAGGAAGCCACCTGCTCCTTCCACCGCAGGGAGATAAGGTAGTGATAGGTGTGCTAACCCAAGCAGCGAGCATTTGCTCTGTGCCTGCACGGGACCATGAAGTTCAAGTTCACCTCGAAGGGTAGCCACTTCTCTTCCACCCAGACACCAATGATGTGTCACTCACACTGGCAGTGAAATTAACATGGGACCTTATAGGCAGCCTGTTCAGAATACACACTGACACTTTAAAGTGTCCTTTAGTGCGGCACACTGCCACTAAGCCTTTCTGACGCACAAGAAGACCCCAGGCTCTTCCAGGCCCCTCATCTCTCCTCCCCCCCTTGGATTTCTGGGATGGGTTCAATGCTGGGGACGTTGATCCTCAGCTTCCTTGGTACTGGGAGGCTAGAAAAAAATCACTTCTTGAACTTAGGGCTCTCTGCATGCAGGGATAACCTCAAGCATCTCCTATGAAGGCCAGGAGCCTCCACCTCAGGGTGCTCAGGGATGATCTCAGAATAGCTTGTTTTTAAGAATCAGTCTTTGTCATGGTTTGATCCAAGTGTCCCGCACAAACAACTGAATGTGTTCTCAGTGATCAATGCTCAGCTGATGGCAGTTAGGGAATTACAACCTCGCTAGAGCTGTGTTGTTGGGGGTGGGCTGATGGGGTTATAAGCCAGCCTACCCTTGCCAGTGTTTGGCACACCTTCCTGCCGCGGTTTGCAGTGCTGTGGCGGAGGTGATGTCCACCTCTCTGTTCATGCCATTGTTTTCCCTGCCAGGATGGAGTCTCCCCTCGAGTCCATAAGCCAAATAAACCCATTCCTCCACAAGCCGCTTTTGTAACAGGCCAGCTTCCTCCTGCATTTTAAAAAATATTTTATTTATTCATGAGAGAGAGAGAGAGAGAGAGAGAGAGAGAGAGAGAGAAACCAGGGCCACCACCTTGTGGGTCTGGCATATGTGGGTACTGGGGAATTGAACCCAGGACCTTAGACACTGGAGGCAAGTGCCTTAACCAATGAGCCATCTCTCCAGCCCCTCCCCATGCATTTTGAAGCACCTTTTAACCCAGCCTTGGAGGTTCCCAGTTGCCTCTTGTTTTCCCAGTTCCCTTTGCATTTTACAACTGTAGGCATTTCAAGGGATTAAAACCCTCACCTCTGGAGACCTCCTCACACCCTGCTAGGGGTGTTCTAGCCACCATGGGAGGCCCTGGTTGTCATGTCTCATTAAATATATGATCATGGCCTGGCCTTGCCCGGTGTGGTGGGATTAAAGCAATAAAACTCTATGGACAAGTGGTCAGTGTTAGGACTGCTTACCCAGACTGCTGTGGGTGATGGTGGACAGCTGGGGCAGCAAGCTCCCCACCCCCCACCTCCACTTCAGATTCTGCAGCAGCCCTGCCCCTGTTCACCATCAGCAAGGCTGCCTGGGATTGGTTCAGCTTCCAAAGCCTTCAGTTCACTGAGCTTCCTGAGAGGGAGACTGGTTGCCAAGCAACAGACAAGCTTACTGGCAACTCCCAGAAGCCCAAGGAGTGTGTTCATGTAGGGTAACTTTAGCTTCTTCACACGTATACTGTTTTATTCCCGAAGGTTCTGGAAGGGGTATATTAGTTGTTCTTCAAAGAAGACAGGACGTTGTTCTAAGACATCTTTGTACATATAAAGTACATAGGCGACCCCTGATGAAGTTAGTTAACTGGACACATTCCTCTGACCTGTTAGACTGAAGCAGAGCAGGCAGTGAAAAGCAGGCTTTGTGAGGTGTGTAATAGGGCCCTATCTTGTGTGTCACAGCTCAGTAGAAAACCCTCACCTAGTTTCAAATGGATCACAACTGTGCCAAGAATGATCCCAAGACTGGCTTTCCATGTTCTGAGCTTCTGGACTGTTTGGAATGTATACAGGTGTGTCAATGAGGATTTCTGAGAAAGGAGCTCAGGTTCAGCCTGTACTTTAAGATAATGGATATCACCCTGGGGCTTTTTGGTCCCTGGATCACAGACTCAATCACATTCTACCTCTTGAGGGCCTGTGTGAGGAAACTCCAAGGACTGCTGAGGCCAAGGAGTGCCTTGAGTCTGCATAGTCATGGGAAGTATTGCCACTTTGGCTAAGGGTAGGTGTCTAGCTCTTCACAGGAGCACGACCTTGTTGTCTGAGCTGATTTGGATTTATATTTATTTGGAATATCAGGTCAGGCTTTGTCTTAGGACATCAGGAAAGCTTAAAATGCCAGCTTTGTAGCCCTTTTGCTGACTTTGGGTCCCTTTTGTGAAACAACTTGGGTCAGCTTTTGGTATCTTGTGTTTTGTCCTTTCAGTAAGGACTTATAGAAGTTTGTGCAACAGCATTCAGTCTGGTATACTTCCTTCTAGTTTTCTATTACAAAGCATCCTCATAGCCTGGCTTTATAAGCAAACATTGAAAGACATTTGCAAACTAGACTCAAAGGACTTGCTGGAATACTTGGCCACTGTGTAAAGCCAAGCTAGAGAGGTCTCAATACACAGGATCATGTTTTAGATGTGTGCAGATAAATTCAAGAGTCCAGAGACCTGAGATACAATCTTGTCATACATGACTCTGCATGTATTTTTGTTTGAGCCTATTTCCCATTTATGTAGTCTAACACATCCAGGCCCTGCCTAAGGCTTCCATGTCTCAGATGAGACATTTGCAGTCAGAGCCAGCAGAATGCAGCCTGTCCCAAGAGCTAGTCCAGCAAACCACTCGGTAGGTCTCAGCAGGTTCCCTGCTGATAAGGTTAGAGATACTCATATCTCGTGCACATGGTAGATCTAGTTGGAAGACATCTCCCACGGATGTGGGGGGCTGCAGGTGGTGGTCCCAATATGGGAAAACAAGCCATGCCGTTGGAATCATTTTAGCAAAGCAGCTTAAGGGAAGCTGCTTAGGGTTAGGTAAATGAATAATGGCTGGAAGTGAGCAATGGTCTTGAGCCTATAAAGGGGAATCTGGGTTTTTATTCTTTTCCCCTACAGGAGTCCTTGTAGCTGCTACCCTACTGGAGGCCAGAAATATCTTCTATTACATTTCTAGGAAAGGGGAACTTTTCTTTCTCTTCCATAGGAGCCTAACAAAATGCTGGGAGACACTTGGCATGAGAACTGACCACCTGAGCCCCCATCCAGCAAGTTTCCACAGGGGACCTGAATCAGTCACCAGGTGGGTTTTCTTGTTCAGGACCTCTTCCCTAACTTGGTAAATTTCTTCTTTAATGGAGGGGGTTCACTTTTCTGGGGACCCCTCCTGTTGTGAAGCTCTGCCTTCTTTCATCCTCTTAAGCTATTAATAAAGTCTTCTAAACTTCATTTATTGTCTGCAGCTTTCACTGGTGAAACTCTTAAGAACCTGGAGGCCACTGACTTGGGAAGTGTGTGACCATGTAACCCTAACTCCTAGGTTAGAGCTCAGTCAAAAGCTGATCTCAAAGACTAAATTTGTATTTGTGTGTGTGTGTCATAAGGAATGCTGTGAAGTTTACAAAGGATTCATGAGGAAAAAGTCATGTCTCCTAGCCTCATCCAACTACCATTAGCAAAACCTCAGCATGACATGGGATCTAAGTCAAGTCAAAGGCCAAGGCTAGCACCCGATGGGCTGAGAGGTGAGGCAATTATTGGAGACCTCCTAGTTATCATTGGGGTTCCTAGCCATTTGCCAGGGGAGCAGCAATTAAAACTGGTTCAAAGTATAGATCAAACCTTTGAAGCCGGACTGAACCTGGGCTTGGAGGTCATGGTCAGAGTTTCCAAGTTACTATTGGTTTCTCATTAAGGTGTTTCTGTGAGGTTCAGAACACTTTGCTGACCCGAGTCAGGGCTGGTGTGTCCCTCATATTCACACCCACACTTACTACTGTTCCTTATCTTTGCTGGCCTCGTGCTGTTGGACCTCTTGTCCGTCTGTCCACATCAGCCATATGGCTTCATCTAGTCCTCACAGTACCAGCTGCTTGAGCCCTTCCCAATTCTTTTTGCAGCCAGTATTCCTTTCTGGAACTGGTGATCCTCGTGCCCCCCCCCATTCATGAATCCATGTCCCCATTTTTCCCTGGACTCTAAGGTCTACACCCAAGCATGGCTGCGATGCTCAGATCCAGTGAGACTGTCGTGAAGAGTCAGAATTTGTTCCATTCCCAGCTCTGTCACTGGCAAGTTTCATTCTCAGGAAAGCTACTACAGATTGATGGAATCCATATGAAACTGTATGTGTGGTGCTGGGTAGGCTTTCGATTAGCTAGTTCTCCAAACTTGTGTGGGGTATTGGGCAGGTTTGATGATTTTGCAGACCTTCATTTCCTGGGACCAGAAGCCAGCATGCAATTTCATGGTATTAGATGGAGGGGCCCTTGAATTTCAAATACTTGCCCTCTGCTCTGTTTACCTACTGGAACCTATCCCAGGGGCCCAAAATAGGTTCAGCAAGCCAAAGAAATACAAGATGAAGCACCAGTGAAGTGCGAGTCCACAGCTCCCTGCTTAGCTGAGTCCAGAAAGACATCTTCCTTAAGTTAGCTTCTGACTATTAACAGCAGCCTTGATTTGTGAGCTGATAAGAACTGCTCACACTGGGCATGGCTGTGCCCAAGGTCCCCTAGGGAAACTTAGTGTCACTCCACATACCCACCACTGACCCCAAAAGGCCTGGGATCCTGGGAGGGAGGGTATAGGCTCAGGACCCAGCAAGCTGGGATTTAGAGGCAATTAGGCTCGTCTCTGAAGAGACTCCCGAGGGAGTCAGGTAAGAAGGCCTGAGAACAAGTAAAGCTTTCAGGCTGTATTTTGAACATAGGCTTTGGGGAGGGGGGAGATGGCTCAGTGGTTAAAAAGCTGCATTTCAGCGTAACATTCGGCATAGCAACTGACTTGGTTATTGAACCCCTATGAGCTACTGCACTAAGGAGCCAAGGAAAAGCAGGTTTAAGCCTCTGTCAACATAGCCCTGAGACACACCTGTCTCTAGGAGTCCTTCAAAGCTAGACACAAGAAAATTCAGAAGGCAGACGTCATCAAATAAGCTTCAGAACACCCCCTGCTAAGGTGGGCATTGTGGACAACCATGTAAATACCTGGGAACAGGTGCCCAGGGAATCTCTTTGCAGATGCAAACTGACTGAGCACAGCTGGACATCATGGCCATCAGAGCACAGACTAATGTGAGTTCCTCCCAAGGGGGAGGATTGTATCTCAGCACACCTGAACTGACTGACTCTGCTCAATATCTGACTGGTAATTTGGATAAAGGCCCAGCCTGATCAATAATGCTCGAAGTTCCTAGAGCAGAGGTTATCCCCATCGACAGACGTTTCATTCCAGTCTGCCGATCTTTAGGTTAAGATTGAAGTGTAAATCAAAGCTCAAAAAACAAAAAAAAAAAAAAAACTCGCCCACAAAAACCTTAAGCATGCCTTCAGTGAAACAAGAAATAATCCTTTCAACATCAAGTTCAACACAAGTCCGTAACACTTTTGCCTGTAAAGTTAATTCAAATTTGATCTTTTTTCCCCTTGGTGCTGTGGATGGAACCTAGGGCCCTGCACATGCTCTGCCACTGAGCCACACACTTCCAGTTGTGACACAGCTCTGGCTTGTAGATGTGGGGGAAGAGCTACGTAAATAAGCAACATGAACTGCTCTGCCGTCTATCCACCATCTCAGATTGTGGGCAGACCACACTGTGAGTCACCGTTTCCCCGAATCCATCCATTGCCAACTCCTCACTGTGTTCTGACCGAAGGCTGCTGCGTGAGAGAGGCAGAGGCAGACTGCACATGGACGGAGGAGCATAGCTTTTAAGCCTGAGCTGGAGTCCCTTCCCCTTAGCTCACTTGGGTGACCTCGCGAGCTTCGTGAGTTAAGGATTCCCCATCAAGACATGTCCCATGTATATCAAGTGTTGAGCAGAACAAATTCTCAGTCTCCAGGAGCCAGGGTTAACCCCAATTGTGTCAGCACCTAGGGGACCCCCCCCAGTCACAGGCATGCAGGAAGCCCCCCTGTGAAAACCTACTTTCTTGAGCTAGGATACTTTCATTTGTTCTGTACCCGGATTATAGTTGGCAGACAGATTTCATTAGATAAGACTCAAGACTATACACATACAATTCTAGAGAGACACAGGCCACCACCCAGTTCACTGAAAGTACCAAGACCCCATTGTCACTGGGATCACATCACTGCCAAACCCAGATCACCAACAATCCCAGATGTGCAGCCAACGAGCCTGCCTGGGAGCAAAAAGTCAAGGCCTGTAGTCACGTTACTGGGTATTGCCTATTTTAGTACAAAGTGCTTCTATCAGGATAGTAGCAGTTAGGAATGCTCCTCTGGACATTCTGTGACATTGGTGGCATGTCTTTCAGCAAAATTAGTGAGCTGGGACATAGACAGGTAGGACTAGATGCGTGGGGGCCGTTTTAAGGCATCTCTACTTTTGTTTATTGTTCTGTCTTAATCCTTTACCCTCCTCCTTCCCAAGCATATAGGCAGCAGGCCAAAACTCACTTTTGGTCCTTCTGACACTTGTTAGATTCCAATTATGCACACAGCACTCAAAGGACTATTTACAGAGGAGGTAATAAACATCGTTCAAGGTCATACATTTAGAGACAAGTTTAGTACCCAGGCTTGATTCTTCTTCTAAAAGTCAGACAAGTGACATCATCTCAGCACAGAGAAAACAGCCTGGTCCACACTCTGTTTTAAGTGTGAATGGACTCTTGGCACCAACAAGCTTTGGTGCTAAGGTCAATCACCTCCAGAAAGCCATACCCAGAGCAAGCTGTTTCCCTGTCACAGCAAGGGAGTCTTTCAGATTAGATTGACATCTTGTTTTCTGGTCTTTGCCAGGTCTTCCCTTCCCATCCCATCCCGGCTCCTCTCCCGTTATCAGCTTTGGGTGGGACCTTATATTAAGAGCTGTGATAAAACTTTCTAAGAGGCAGCAAGCTGTAAACATTCCCACTGATGCCATTTGATTAGCTGGCTGGGAAAATGCCTGAAGAAGGTCCTGGCTTGTCACCAAGAGACAGGCAAGGGTGCCACATGGAACTGTTGAAAAGCAAGTGGCTGAGGGCCACCAGTGGAGTTCTGTCTGTGCATCACGAATGAGCGAGGGAGCACAGCCTGCCAGGCTGGTTGTGGGCTTATGGTTCCCTAGACCTACCTAGCTGGGATGTACTCAGAGCAGATAAGTGAGCGACCTATTAGTGGTGAGCAGGGAGAGATAAGCCTGCCCACATTCCAGAGCCTAGATTGTGCTGAACACTCTGCTTCTAACCCATCCAGATAGCTTCCTTGTTGGGAAGATTACCAGCTTCTAGATGCTCACTTGTTAGAGGGCAGGGTGGGGTCCAGGAAAGAGCAAAGATGAACTCTAGCTGGGGAGGATCTCAGTTCAGTAAGGGCACATGCTAAACTCATGAGATGAGGTCTAGAGATTCAATGTTATTCAAAAGCAGTGAACATTCAGGTGTCTCTGCCTTAGAACGAACCATGCAGATGTGTTGCGAGGTATTGTGGCCAAGAAAGACTTGATACATTTAAGTATACTTTGTGTCCTGGGATTTTACTTGGTTCAGAATTCACCAGAATGTAGGACTTTGGAGATTGTGTTGAGATGGGATAGTTAAGAATCAAAGTGTCTGCTTCCAAGGTCACATGCCTTTTCAAGACCCAGTCAACCTCCATTGCTCAGTTATCGCCTGCCTTGGTGACAGATGGCACACTTCTCACTTGGGGCCAGAGTATACATATATCGTTCCTTTTGGAAAGCAATTTGCTAACATCTAAGATGTGGGACTCTAGCCAGCCACCTCCCTCCCCTAGCCCATAGCATAGAAAGCACCAGCTCATAGGATACGTGCACCTGTTTATACAACAGCACTTGGGGGGCTACCTCCCACCAGAAATCAGAAGATTTCTCCTAGTTTAGTTTGACACCTTGACAGTGACCGAGCTATACATTGTTTAGGAAAAATACACCTGAATAACTACCCACGTACATCGATACCCAGCATGGTTACGTTATGATAATGTATATATATATATATTTATACAATATATGTGTTTGGAAGTTGTCAATAAAAAGGTGTAAAAGACTCACCTCTTGTCACATTTAAAATAACATTAGTGCTAGTCAAGAAAGTAGCCCATAGCCATGCTCTTGTTTAAAAAGCCAACTACAAAGCAGGAGCCAGTTGGGACAATATGGATTGTGTAATGAATGTGTTTCTCCATGAAGAATTCATCTTTAATATGCTTGACCTGTTCAGAGTGACAAAGTGAGAAAAGCTGACAGAGCTGCTAGAATGACAGGTCTGCATACAGTGGGGGGGGGGAATCACTCATTACTAACCACTCATTACTAATCACTCATTACTAACAGACCTCAACAGGCAGAAAGTCAGTGAGTTGAACCAAGAGCTCCCTGTCAGCTAGGTCTTAGCAGTTCAACAGAACGTACACAGGGAGAAAACAAGTCCATGGGGGACTTCACCAAGGTGGACCACATTTGGGTCATAGAAGAAACCAGTCAGGACAAAGCGACAGGCCCCCTATGGACTGACTGCCTGGGTACATTTGTTTATATGTATTATGAACCTGGAAGACATCTATCTTGGCTTCCCTACTGGGTACCATCTGCCAGATGTTCTGGTTTGGGACACATCATCCCAGGGTCTCGGTTCTTAGAGGCTCAGCCCCTGAGTTCTTTTGAGGGAGGATAGGCAGACATTGCTATTTCAAGACCAGCCTTGCCTGTGAGTCACACACACACATACTCTTTCAGACACTAGAAAGACAAAGTAGCCTTAAGTAGTTTCCCCCAGACCACACACAGTTCTTTTCTGCAAGATACCAGAGATCACCCTGCCTCCCCACAGCTACTGGGAAATGAAGCTGCTCAGACCCCATGCTGACCTCACCATCTGGGGCCCAGTTGATTGGATTATGGTGGTCGCTGGACTCTGGGACTGCTCACTGATTGGCTGACCCAAGAACCCGGTTTGCAAAAAGCATCTGGGCCAAAGTGAAAACACCATTGGAATCCAGACAAAATGTTCCATTTAATAAGTAACACGAAAGTTGGAAGTGGCTTTTTTCTGCCATATTTGTTACCAATCATTAGATACATTGTATCCTTTGGAAGGCTCTAAGAAGCCAGGCCAAAAGGTGAAAACACTGCTATTTTCTTATGCCAATAATCACCCAACACAGTGCCTCCTCCCCAAGCTGAGGGAGGTCTATAGACAATGCACTCCAGCCCACCAGAGGCTTCCATCCTTCAAAGCTACTGTGCTCAGGTGATAGCATTCCCAAGGAGAGCCATCTTGTGTCACCTCCAAGAAATCTCAACACTCTCCAATATGTGGTTTGGTGACCCACCGGCTTGGTACTGATCACCAGCTTTCCACCATGGTACCTGGTGAAAACCTGGCCCAGGTACAGCAATGCAATCAGTTAAAGCCTAGCTGTATTTCTAGGCCTTTTATTTGAACCTCAAAGGTCTCTATCATCTAATCCTAAAAACTTTGTCCACAACAGGTAGTGTCCCTATTCCCAAGGGAGTGTCCACATCCACACTATTTCAAGTGACTTGCCCAAGGTCACTCTGAGTCATTGGTGAAATCAGAACTTGAAGTCTCTGTACTCCTAATTCAGGTCTAATTCCTTAATATGGTTTTCTAACTTCTCTATTCCTGTGCCTTTCATGGGAAAAGCTAATCTTGCTATTGATAGTCACGAGTTGGCAGCAGCAACAGAGAAGACTGTATACGTGGCAGCATTAGCCTAAGAACACCTGGTAATGCAAAGTGCCAAGTTAAAGGAACAGGATTTTTTTAACCCTAGATCTCATTTATCCAATTCTCAGAAGAGTAAAATTCCTTAACGACAGGGGTCCATTTCTCTTCCTATTTTAAAAATTGTATTTCCTAGAGGTAATTGTCAATATGTAACACATCTAGCTATAGCAGAGCCTGTTATAGTATAAAATTAATGCATGTACTATTTATAATCGCTTATTTTAAGTTTACATGTTTTATCAGATTCTAGACAGAACTAAAGGAGGGACAGTCCGACCACACCAGTGAGGCATGGGGCAAGGTTCTCAGAAATGGAGAAGCCCAGACTTTTTTTTTTCCCCATTCAGAAGGGCTTCGAAGCAGGTGCATCCTTGGCTCCTAGTGGCTGTCTAGCTAAAGAAGGTCATCCCAACCCAGTGTGAGGATCAAACTGGAATAGTAAAGCCATGACCTAAGTTTAGGGAAAATGACGTGTAGATACACGCACACACAGAATCCCCACCCTGACTTTACAGCCAGGGAAGAAACGACCCATAAATTCACTTTGTGTGCAATTGAAAACTGATCCCAAAACAAGAGCCAGGCGACTGCCTGAAGAGAGAATTTTTGCCAGAGGTGTGACCTGCTTACCCAAGGCTACCTGGATACTCAGGTACAACCTCCCACCAACATGACTGAGCAGGCCTCTCATGCCTGTGAGTTCAAGTTCTACTTCTGAGCATCAAGAGGACACAGAAAATGTGTCTTCTCAGGTCCAGACCAGCAATGTTTCTTCACCCTGTAACATCTGCACAGTGGTTTGCTCAGGGCAGGGCCGAGACGGGGCAAAGCCAGCCAGATAGAGATGTACTTCTTATTTTCCTGTTCACAGCTTTCAAGGGGAGAGGCAACAGGAACAGGGAAACTGTAATTTTGTGATTGCAGAGACAGCAGCAGAATTGGTTGGGGATGTCAGTAGCAGCAGCTGCCCTGGCCTCAGAATTAGGAGACAGTGTCACTCCAGGGTCAATTCCCTGGGTGCCAAAGTCACAGGAACCTAAATACAATGTCCAAGCTGGGGGGGGGAATTTGGGAACCTGTGTAAAACTAAAACCTAAGCCCGCATTCAGGAGATCTGAGAGGCTTTACGAAAACTAGTCAGTGGAGACACATGTTCCCATGAGGGGTTCCAAGACTTCCTACACATGAGAGCTGAAGCTCAGGTGGCAGGTCCTAGATCAGAGGAGAAGAGGGCCCTAGAAAAAGTTCAGTGGTGATGGGGATTAGGAAGGAGGCTATCAATAAAGTTACAAGAAATAGAGAAACCCAGATCTTATGAGGAAAGAAATCAGAGCTCCTGCTCATAAGACAGAGCAGGATAAAACCCCCTAGAGATCCAAGTTGGGTTCATTTATAGGTTCTGAGTGGGGGCTAAACCAACTGTGATGTCAGGTTCAGGTTTAATCATTCCAGCCATCTTAGTTCTAAAGACATGGGAACTGCTTCCTAAGGAGAGACTTGAGCTGAATTGATGGAAAGCCGGGTCTAGGAACGCCTTTAGGAAGCAAGAGAAGCAGCCACATCTTTGTTTTCTAGCAGAGTGAAGAATGCAAGGACAGGCTCAGTGACATTCCCTGAGGGGACCCAGTCACCCTAAACTGCTTCAACCCCCCAAAAAAAACAGCAATCCTAATTGCCATTAAGACAGTGTTCGGTAAAAGTAGGGAGTTAGGGGAAGTAGGCACACAGCAAACTGGAGCTCTTTATAGTTTCCATTCTTAGACGTTATTTTTCACTTAAAATTTTGAGTTGCTTCGCTGAAATGCCTACTACTTGAATACTTTGCTTTAACGTATAACATTTTCAGTATTAAACATACTTTGAGGACCTATTCCAACGGTTCCTTTCAATTCAGTGCTATTTTGGCAATGATTTTGAACGCAGTTAAGGAACCATCAACTGCAGGCATTTAAGATGGCCTCACTCCAGCCCAGGCTGACCTAGAACTCATGACAATCCTCAGCCCTCCGCCTCTGGATTACAGCATGTTCCACTGTGCACAGGTGTCAAGCTGTTTTCTAGAAATCACTCCGTGACCAAGGACGTAAAGTTCAAAAAGAAAAACCCCACTGGCTGCCAGATCCATTGAAGCTACCTATGCCCACCATATACACAAAGTGGTCACAGCAAGAGGCCCCTGAAGGCTCTTAGAAGCATCTAGAAATAACCTATGAAGGAGCTGGAAGCCCAGAGGTAGCCCTGGATCTCATTTTGCCAGGCTAGCTATGGACAATTCTCAAATAATTTTAGTTGTTTTATGTGGGTACTGGGAATCGAACTCAGCTTCAGGGCAGTTTAAGTCCAAGGTAGAGAAGTTCCATCTTGGGAACCCTCATGATGGTAGGTTTAATTGCAGGGTCCCAAATTCTCACAGGGGTACATGTAGGGTATTTATGCCTCACATTGTGGTGGTTTTCTTCAAGTTAGGGTCTCACTCTAGCCCAGGCTGATCTGGATCTCACTTCTGTAAGTTCTAGACTGGCCTCAAATTCAGTGATCTTCCTGTTGGGGACGGATGCCTCCGGGAGCCCATGAAGGCAACCCTGGTTTAGGCTTAGGATGGTGCCTGGAAGCTTACCAAGACGGGCTTGGCTTGTAAACAAGTTTCAGGAGGCAGTCCTGATTGGCTATTGCACATCATGCTCGCCGCATGCACAGGTTCCTATCGCAGACTGATCATGTATCTGCCACGTGAACAGCTCCCTGAGCCAAGGAGCTCTATATATGCTGTTGCATTTTGGCAATAAAAAAGCAACGTTCTTCCACCCATAAGCGGTGTGTGTGTGTTATCATTGCCTCCGAGGGCGGTGGGCTATAAGTGGTGCTGAAACTTGGGAAACAAAAAGGAAACAAAAAGAAAATAAGAGGATCCATAAATTTAACCTAGGTAAGTGAGGCTTGCCGAGAGGCAACTAAGGTTCGAGGTAAAGCAACGTGACTTAAGGTTCACTGAAAGTGACTAAGGTTCACGGTAGAGCGACGGGACTTAGGGTTCACTGGTAGAGTGACAATAGAAATAGAAAGATGGGCTCCAAAATTTCACAGGCCCGAATGGAGGGTCCCCTTCGAACACTTTTGAAAGCAAATGGGACTCCACTGAAAGCACAGACTGCTCTCATAAAATCAGCCAGATCAGAAATGGCAAGTTCAAATGAAGAGGAATTAGATGGAGAGGAATTAGAAGTTAAGCTCAAAAACCTTCATGTGGAAACTCCACAAGAGTGGAGCCAACAGCGCTGCCACCCCCTTACGGGAATCATTGCGCTGGGAAATGTTCCTGTAAAATGGAATCCTCTTGGTTAGGACCAACTTGCTTTCCCGTCTTTGAGAATGCCCAACAACAAAGATATCGTCAACCTTTGGATTTTAAACTAGTCAAACAATTGAAGGAGGCAGTAAGCACTTAAGGGCCTCAAGCTGCCTATACAGTATCTATGTTGGAATCATTGACAACATCTAATCTGGCACCTTTAGATTGGGTAAACATTGCAAGAGCCACTTTATCTGGAGGCTAATATTTATTATGGAAAACTGCTTATCACGAGCATTGTACTGACACTGCTTGGCTTAACGCCGCAGCAGGGAACCCAGGCTGGGACATCGATAGGTTAACAAGGACTGGTAACTATTCAGACATCCAGGATCAAATAAATTATCCTCCAGCAGTGTATATGCAGGTAGCAGCTGCAGCAACTAGGGCCTGGAAAACTTTGCAAGAATTGGTGATTTACAAGGACAGTTGTCCAAGGCGTTATGGGGATCTAATGAGCCTTATGCCGATTTTGTGGATCATTTGCTCCAAACTGCCTCCCGTATTTTTGGAGATGCTGAACAAGCTATGCCTTTGGTAAAACAATTAGCATATGAACAGGCCAATAGGTGGTGTAAAGAGGCCATTAGGCCATGGAAGAGTCAAGACCTTTCAACATACATTAAAGTTTGTAGAGACATAAAGGATGTGGTTGTACAGGGTCAAGTTATGGCAGTAGCAATAACACAAGGCTCACATGCTAATCAGAAGAACCATAAAGGAGGTCCACCAAAAATGTGTTTCTACTGCCAGAAGCCAGGACACATTAAGATGCAATGTCCTGAGCTGAACTCTTAACAGAGAACCCCGCAGATCAATACCAGGAATATGCCTTCGTTGTAGAAAAGGAAATCATTGGTCAGGGGAAATGTAGATCTATAAGAGACATTGATGGCAAACCGTTAGGGCCTAATACAGGGCCCTCAAAAAACGGGAGAGTGGGCCCAGCTCCCTGGGGCCCACAACAAATGTACGGGGTGATTCAGCAAGTACCAAAGGCCTGGTATCCTCTTACCGACCAAGAAAGGCAACATCAGGAAGCGTAGGATTGGACACCTGTGCCACCTCCAGATTGGTCCTGACTTCCGATATGGGAGTGCAACCCATTGATTCAGATTGGCAAGGCCCATCCCAGATAACTGTAGGTTTATTATTAGGAAGAAGCTCCACTAGTCTAAGAGGACTTGTAATTCATCCAGGAGTTATTGACCCCGATTTTCTTGGGCCAAGTTAAAATACTGGCCTCCTCCCCAAAAGGAATAACAGTTATATCTCCAGTAGATAAAATAGCTCAAATGCTCATTTTGCCCAGCCAACATAATCTATATCCTAGTAAAACGGTGTCTAGAGGAAACCAAGGGTTAGGATCATCAGGTGAGCCACTAGCTTGTTTAACTTTGGGATTAGAAGACCCTTGTTGACTTTATTAGAGAAGTTTTTGGGGCTCTTGGACACAGGGCCGACAGAAGCATAATAAAATTTCTTGACTGGCCTAAGGATCGGCCAATCGTCAAGGCGAATCAAACTCTTTGAGGGTTAGGAATAGCTGAAAGTCCTGACCAAAGTGCCGCTACCTTGCAGTGGAAAGATGAGGAAGGACACAATGGATTATTTCAACCTTATATATGTGCATTGCTGATTTCCTTATGGGGAAGAGATGTTTTGAGTCAGATGGATCTTAAATTAACCACTGAAAGTATTTTCAGTTCCCCTGTTAAAAGCATGATGAAATCCATGGGATATAAAGATTATCAGGGATTAGGAAAATGAGAACAAGGAATAACTCAGCCTTTACCATTTCCCAAACATTATAATCAGGGACTGGGTTTTTGAGTTGGGGCCACTGAAGCAGCTACTATACCAATAAAATGGAAGGATAAGCCTCGTTGGATCCCTCAGTGGCCCCTAACAAAGGAAAAATTGGAGGCTGCTTATAAGTTGGTTAAGGAGCAAAGGGATGCAGCAGGACATTTACAGTCCTCCACTTCTTCATGGAATACTCCTATATTTGTTATAAAAAAGAAATCAGGAAAATGGAGGTTAGTCCATGATCTCAGGGCTGTTAATAATCAAATGTATCCTATGGGCCCCATTCAATGTGGTTTGCCTCCTGTTTCAGCATTACTGAAAGATTGGCCCACTATTATAGTGGACTTAAAGGATTGTTTCTTCTCCATACCTTTACGTAAGGATGATTATTGGAGATTTGCTTTTACTTTGCCTGCTATTAATCATTCTCAACCTGATCAAAGATTCGAATGGGTAGTTTTGCCTCAGGGAATGGCAAATAGTACCACCCAATGTCAAATATATGTAGATAAGGCTTTGAGATCTACCTGCAACCGGTACCCAGGTTTATTGATCATTATATGGATGACCTCCTACTGTGTCATCCCAGTGACCAAATATTAAATGAGGCATTGTGCTTCATTGACTAGTGAACTCAAAAGCTGGAGACTTACAATAGCTCCTGAAAAATTACAAATGGATAGTCTCCAACAATACCTGGGAACAAGGTTGTCAGCCACAGCTGTCAGGCCTCTAAAGCTCATCATCCGGTTAGATCAATTACAAACTTTAAATGATTTCCATAAATTGTTGGGAGATATCAATTGGATTAGGCCTTACACCTAAAATTAACTACCGGAGAACCTGGTCCCTGGATGGAAAGGAAGAGGCCTCAGAAGCTACCTGTTTGGACAGGTGCATCAATACATTTGGGTTTCACGAGGGCAGTTAGCAACATGGTTTGTACAGTTTGCTAAGTGCCTTTGGCCAGGCCATTTAGCCAGGACTCCCAGGTGACCTTCCTTCAGTATGCTTCCATTTCCTCTTCAGTTGCTCACGTGGAGATCATGACGGGGAGGGAGTGCTGCTGAAGGGCTCAGGTTGGCCTGGAGTCCACACTAGGCTGACAGGTCAGGGAAGGCCTCGATGTATTTGTCCCATCTTCCAGCTGACCATCTGTCCTGACTCGCTGGGGTTTACAGTTTGTCTTTTCCACATATACATGGTACACATTCCACCTTGTTTTTATGGCCTGTGCACTTTTCTGTTCCAATTGTTCACCTCTGATCTGTGACCCAGGACATACTGCATGGCTTCTCTTGCTTGGATAATGAGGAAGCAAGTTATCCCCTCAAACAAAACAGCACCAGGCCTAAATCAAACCTCGGTTCAGCCATCAAGGCTGAGGCCTGATGAACTCCCTGCCCTGAAGTTTCTGGACACAAAAACAGCAAAGCAGGACAACCTTGGATGTTTGGTTAGAGAAGCACAAAGCAGAAGCACAGCATTGGTCTCACGAACCCAGGTAATCCACGCCCTTCCCATGATGCCCAGAAGCTCCCTGAAGGAAGCGTGCTAGTCCCAGGCATCCACCTCCGAAGTCCAGGTTCCACATTCCCTTTCAGCTAGTATTGTTATAGTTCCTCCACTTACTAAGCACACCTAGCAAAATTCCAAGGGTGGAACTATGCTCTTGTCTGAAACTGACAAAGATTCACAGGTCCAATGGAGGCTGGCTGACACCCTTGCTTGAGAAACCCAGGTCAGACAGCAAGTTCAAGATCTCTTAATTATGCCTGCTTTTTTGAACTTTCATTGGCCATTTCACTCCCTAATGATTCATCTGGGCCCTTCTAGAACCTCCTATGCAAGCAAGAACCATAGTCCTACTACTCAAGAGAGGCTGAAGACTGAAGTGACCGAAGACTTACAGTGCTGAGCAGCTTATACAAATGTTATCAGACATATTGGGGACATGTTTTTCTATTGTTCAGTAATGGTCTCCTAGCTGAAGGCTCAGGGAAGGATTAATGTCAGCTTCAATGCCAACCTTTTCCTGCCTCTGTGGTTGTCTCGGGTGGAGACAAACCTGGGACTGAAGAACAGCACCCCCCAACTTTGATTCATTTTATAAAAATTAGGACACTTGAGCAGGACAGACACCCCAAAAATCCGGCTCAGGAATGTTATTTCCAAAGTCATGGGAAGTTTGGAATGAGTCAGTCACCCACCCATCAGGAGTCACCCAATGGGACCTAGTGGCCAGAGAGCAGATCTGCATGAGGCTGACACACCTGTCAGGATTACAGAAGGGTTCAACTGGAGACCCATGAGGGGCCTAGGAAAGCTCAACTTCAATGACAGTATTAAGCCCCCCCCCACCTCAGACGTCTATTACTCAATGCCACCAAACTCCAAAGCCTTTCACTGAAGGAGTCCCAAGAGGTTGAGGGATTGAGGTTAAAAATACTACTATTGGCAGGTCCCAGCTTGGATCACATGCTTGAAGGTTAAGTCCAAGTGTTTTCTAAAACTCACTGATACGTGCCTCCTGTCAAGTGGAACAGCTTTGATCTCTCCTTGAGCCCAAGGCAGCTTCACCGAAGTACCAAAGCTCTTCCTTAAGGCTCGTCCATACTAAATGAGTCCAGACATGAGCTGACAAAATAGCCTCCTGACATCTGAAGAGCAGTTTCCAGGCTGAAAGGCTGATCGAGAAGCAGCAAGGGTGACCCAAAGCCACAGGGCAGGTTGAGACGACCAAGGACCAGCATCACTTGTTGCTAGGCAGGAGCCAGAAGCACTCCAGGGAGGGCTGCACATCCATGCAGATTGCCGAGTCCGTAACTATGGACTCATGGCAGTGACAGGTTACCCTGTCTGCCACAGGTACAAGGAAGAATGGCGATAGGTTTCTGTAGGCTTTCAGCAGTCACTCACTTTATGTGCAGGGAAAATAGGGCTTAACTGAAGTCAGGGTTGGTTCTGCTTCAAAACCACACCACCAAGTCAATATCCAGGGGGTTGATAGAAGGAAAAAGATAGTCTCAAATGTCAGCCTAGGAGTCCGTTCTCTCCCAAACCTTAGACAACCTGTCTTTATGGGCACAAGTGGTATCATTTTGGGGTATTGTAGACTGGTTAGAAGCAGCATCTGTTTTCTCAACTATTTCATGTTTTGTTCCTGCTCTTGACTCTCAGTAGTGGAAGGCTTTGAACACTGGTGGATACAGGCTGGCACAAGTACCCACTCTGACAAACAGGGCAGCACCCACTCAGAGGGACTTTTCACCAAGTTACAAGAAGGCATCAAGAGGTATCTTCCCAATTTCTGTAGGTCAACGACAAGCTGGACATCATGAGATGTCAGCTGGAGTTTGCCTTGAGCAAGACTTTCACACAGTAGACTTCAACTGGTGATGAGAGCAGGAATGTGGCTTCCTCAGGTCAGAGAAGGCAGCTGTGACACTGGGCTGTGGTCACAGCCTTGAAGGCCACTCCTTGGGAAAGAGGTGACTAGTCGATGCTAACAATTTCATTACAGGGCTGGGTCCTCTGCAGATAAGACCCTATCCCTCAGGCAGCCGAGTCAAGCAGGGCTTCATAGCCACAGGTGTGAGTCCACATGTCCCTCAAGACCCACCCAACATCTGTGCCCCATGTAATCCCAGGGCGTGGACAGAACCTTGCAAGAGTTCAAATTACAGTGATGAACGGTGTCTGAAAGACCAAGCCAGAGAGCCAAGTTCAGCTCGCTTGCTTGAGTCTCCAGCTTAAAGTCAAACAACTCAAGGCAGGTGTCTCCCAACTCCCACCTTCATTTAACCGAGTGACAAGATGCTTGATTCATGTGGGGCTTCCAAAGACCTGAATCTCTCCCCACTGATCCAACTGGACAGACTAGGAGGATCCATTGAGGGGAAAAATGCAATGCATAGCCACAGACTACATGTCCCTCAAGATACCCACCCGACATTTATGTGCCCCGAGTAATCCCTGGGCGTAGAGAGAACCTTGAAGTTGAGCCAATTACATGGAAAGGCAATCTTGGGTGGGTCTGATCGAATGAGGTGAGTCCTACCATCTTGAGTCAAAACTTCGGTTACAAAGTCAAATTCAGAACCCAGGAAGGATCAACACATTCAGGGCTGGAAAGCGGATTGGATAAGTGGTAAAAGAGGCAGGAGACTCAGGGGCTTGAGTGACATCACTGACAGGCAGCAGAGCCCTTTGTCCTCCATCACCAGGCCTGAATGCTGATATCCCTTAAAATCTTTCAAGCTTGTCTAGCTGAGTCCTAGATTTCAGCTTCGGGGTGCCTGATCAGAGAAGCCCCAGTGTGGTGCCACACAGCTGCAAGCAGCCGGACTTTTTTTTATAGCATCTACTTAGTCATGTGTATTAATAATTCACATGAATAACAGTGTGATGGGGGGGATGCAGGGCAGGGAAAGCATTCCGCTTTATTGGTAATAAAACACCAGGTCCATCCCATCATGGATTTCATAGTCTCCCAGAGACACTTAGAAACTATGTAGCACTTCAATATAACCCTACCAACCGACTGCAGGCAGAAAGCTGAGATCCTGGCATGAGAAGAGCCACCATAGTCATATGGGGGAGGATCCATAAGGAACCTCAGAGAATGAGTGGATGAACAAGAGACCCACAGCCATAGCCAATCAACAAAGGATAAGCCAGTGTGACAGCAACCTATGAATCTCGACACAAAAACCCCTAAGCTCACAACACCATAGCAGCCTCAATACTCACCCACCACGACTCAGGGAACTGAGCAGAAGAAGGGGCGGAAAGATTGTGAGAGCCATGGTGGGGGAGAATCAGAGACTTGGCAACCCTCAGTAACAACACACTTGGGTCATGAGAACCCGGCTGAAGACTGGGCTATCCATGGTCCCCCTACCACAAAGACTGATCCAGACGGCCCACGGAGGAAGATATCCAGCTGACTGGGGATGGGGAAGGGGGGCAACGGGGAATTGGGGATAACAACTCATGGTTGGCCCACTAAACAATGTAACTCATTATGAACAATAAAAAAAGAAACTGTAGCACTTCAAGAACAATCTTGTTCCAATGAGTGCCAGTCTGAGCTGAGATCAGCTTAAGGTCCCTAATGGTATCACCTCTGTTGCACTTCATGGGGACTTTTTCTCTTCCCCAGATGGTCCTTGCAAACAACCTCCATCATTCTGGCTGATCGGATGCTGGTGGCAGGGTTCTGGATCTGAGTAGTGTCAAGCAGTGAGTCCTGGGAACTTTTACACATCTGTGGTTTGTTGAGGCAGGGTCTCTCTCTAACCAAGGCTGCCCTAAAGCTCTCAGCACCACAGGCTGGCCTGGAACTTCCCAGGATCCTTCTATCACAGCCTCCCTGTGGAGGAGTTCTAAAGAGTCCAGCCAGTGTCTCAAGCTTGGTGTGACGGATGTACGTGTGTCCCACCATCAAGTACCACAGGGGCACCTAAGCCTGGCTGGGAGTTTTAGCAGTTACTTTTCTCCCTTGGATGAATGTGCCATGTTCTTTCACATGCAAAGAGAGGCTTCATAAATAATTCACTGGACCAGAAACAAGTTTGGTCAATTTATCCAAGCAAAGGCAAGGCTGCTGGCATAGGTTTAGAGGGCCCTCATTACCCAGCATTCAATCCGTGTGGACTTTAGATTGCTACGCTGAAACCAAGTCATTTGGATTGTGCCAGTGGCTTTTTCAGAGAAACCCACTCTGAACAGAAGAAAGCTGAACCTGAGTCCACCATTTTCTCAGATGAGGAAGATGACCTAGAACCCAAGGATCCACTTTAGAAGCCTCCAACTTACAGCCTCACCTCACAGCCAGGAGCTGTCAGATCTCAGCGAGACCCACCGTCTGGAGGCTTGGGTTTGGTTCCCTAGTATCCACATAGAGCAGGATGCAAGGCTGCACATCCCTCTAGAATTCACCTGCAGCAGGAGACCCTGGCATGCTCGTGCCAACATGTGCATAAGTCTTCTAGGGCTGGAGAGATGGCTCAGCGGTTAAGGCCCTTGGCTCCAGTGCCTGAGGCCCCTGGTTCAATTCCCCAGTAACCACATAAGCCAGACCCACAAGGTGGAGGCCCTGGTGTGTGCTCTTGTATGTATCTCTACTTGAATAAGTCTTCGGGAATTCACATTTACAATTTCCTTTCATTAACAAGGGAGGAGAGATTCTCTGGTAAGTTTCCCATCAGTAACTTCACTCAAGGGCAGCGGCAGCTTCTCAAACAGCAGCACCTTAACTCACGGAGGCCTCACCCCACACCCAAGACCTCTTGGCTTCGGGCTGCTTGAGTTCTAAGCCCAGCTGACCCTGCTGAGGACTGAATTTGGACTATTGTAAGCCTTCATCTCTAATCTGCTTAAAGGCTCACCTCACCCCTGGAGCCTCTTTCTAGGCCTGCTCTCGCTTGTTCTGGGATCCCAGGATCACTCTACTGCCATAGTTGTGGCCCTACTACGTGCTAGGAAGCCATGCTAGAAGCCCAGCTGTGTCTAGCCTATGTGGAGACAAGCATAGCATATGAACTTGGAAGTCCCACCTGATTCAGAAACAAAGGCTGGCCATTTGTCAGAGCCCGGTGTCATGAGACCATGGCCATCAACTCACTCAGCTCTAGCTCACTGGAGCTCAGGGGTTCTGCTCTACCTGGTCCCCCAGCTCCACCCATAGGGTATTCCAGTCCACTGTGCTTCCAGAGTATGAATGCAGCAATTCTTTGGATGGTGATGGGGGGGAGGGGTTGTGGGAGTGTATAGATGTCTTTGGAAGGGGGGGTCTCACAAGAGGCAGGGGTCCATTGTCACTTGAAAGAGGATAGCCTACTTCTTTACCTAACTCCTATTCTACAGAAGTCTGGGTCATGAAGCTAAAACACATCCTGTAATTGACATGTTATGTGCCAGTTCTAGAAGGTGAGAAGGCGTGTGTGGACTTACGCAGAAGGCTAAGCCTAAACTTATACAGAGGAGGCTGCAGAACTCCCTGAGGAAGCTAAATTGGACTTCTGAAGCTCACGTACTGTGGTGTTGTCCCACCTACTTGAAAGCCAAGTCAGGTCCTAGATGAGGTGTCCAGACAGCTGCCAGTTTGAACCACGGTTCTCAATGCCCATTAGAAGTGGCCGTCAGGGGTATGCATTATCCATCCCTAATGTGAGTTATAGGACATCAATGAGTCAATGTTTAATCATCCCATCTTTGGGAGCACGAAGAGAGAGGACTTGTAGAGGGTAGAGGCTCGCTAAGTCAGGATGTGGGTGACTGTCCAACCCAGACCTTAGGCAAGTAGTTTCAGTGGGCCTCAGTGTCCCCTTATGTATACAAAGGGGATCAGGCCAGGGGGCTCAAAGACCCTTGCAGTGTTAAGTGACACTCCCAGTGGCCAGAGCAGGTGAAGCGGCTTGAGTAGCTCAACACTTTCAGAGGTTGAGGTTTTGAAAAAGTTATTTGTTTACATTAGCAGAGAGAACTCACAGCCCCATAGGAAACAGTCACCTTGCCATGACACGGCTTTGACCTTTTTGCCTTGGTTAAGGGGTGGTCTCTTGCAAGGAATCACACTTGTAAGGTTTGGGAGGGAAGAGCAGGAAGGCCTTAAAGCCTGCAAAGACCTTTGACCTTCTCTCTGCACAGGTCTTGCTAGATTGTGTCTCAGGGCCATTTGACAGGTTCTAGGCCTTGTCGGAGCAGGGGAGACTGACCAAGCACTTTCACAGGACAGTCACAGACGGGCACAGGAAGCGTGGCATGGAGCTCCCAACTCAGGCTCAGCTCAAGAGACAGTGTAAAGCTGGGAGAGGTCCCTGCATTCCTGGTGTTGAGTGGCTCAGGGATGAGAAGGAAATGGACCGAATCTAAGACAGACAAGGACTTCTGTGAACACAATGCAGTGCTAGAAGGTACCTGAGCACATCAATTATAAAAGGTCCTTGTGGATTTGGCCAGGATGACAAACTAGCATCCTCAGTGGCCATCTAGACATTTTCTTACTCTGGCTACTTTAATGCCAGCTGATGGCTAATGGAGACAGATCTAAGCATGCTGCTCGATTTCTGGTTCATCTGCTTAGATGGCATGAAACCTGCTTTCTGCAAAAACTGGTGCTATGGTATCGGCTTCTATGCAGCCCATTCACGAGTGCCTGATGGTCTTTCAAGGAGTGTGTATCTCAGTGGAGTCAAACAGTGCTGGGTTGTGTAGAGTTTTACTCCACAGGGGCATGGGACCCTCCCCCTGTCTTGTATTCCAGGAGACTCATCATCTTAAGGTATTGGACAGACTTTTCAAAGGAGATTTATTATAGAGTCTAGCATCCCTTGGGCAGAACAGACCTTAAGATGTGTCAGGAACTTAGTTTTGCTCATTGCAACTTAAGTGTGAGACGGAGAGTCACCCCCCTCTGTTCAGAACCCCTGGGTCAAACTCAAATGGCCTGGTCCACGGATGGCAGAACCTGAGTCATATTAGGAGGTAGGAACCCTGGCTACAGTTCCCAACTTAGTCTTCAGTGTACACACACACACACACACACACACACACACACACACACACACACACACACACACACACACGGTGCTTGGAATTTTGCTTTGCACTCCGAGTCTCTACGTACTCAATAACTCCTTTGTTACTAGGAATTCTGGAGAAACTTGGACCCTTAAAATTGGATTTAAGTCAAGAGTAGAATGCCTAGAGATTAGTTTCCCAGCACAGTGGTGGCTCTGGGGGAAAGAAGCGAAGCGGTCTCCTATAACCTGTGATGGGACAGAACAGCTCATCACTTGGGGGACCATCAAGGAAAGTGGGAGAGTTCTCATCTGTAATTCAGACACTCCTTTTAGATTCCTCTGCTGGCCCTGAAAGTGATCATTAAGTACTCAAGGCTCTGGTGGGATCCCAAAGCCATCAGTCTGATCCAACTGTATTCGTAGGCCACAACAGGTAGCTAAAGCCATGAGCTTCCAGAAACCCAACCACCTCAAGTTGGACCCAGTAGGCACCTTGGACTCTAAAATGTCACAGCAAGGCAAACTGAGAAGACCAGGTTTTTTAGGCTAACGTTAGAGGTGACCTAGAGGAAGAGGGGGGGTATTGGAGCTATGAAGACTGAACAGTCACATCCCCATATCAGAGTTCCGAGAGCACAAGAGAAGCCATGCTGGTACCATGCTCAGAAGCTCAAGGCACAGAGAGACCAAGATGGGCTGCGAGTCCTGTTCTATGTGGAGATGAACAGTGTCTGAAAGACCAAGTCAGAGAGCCAAGCTCAGCTCGCTTGAGACTTCCATCTTAAAGTGGCTAATAACTCAAGGTAGGTGTCTCCCAACCCCCACCTTCATTTCACCAAGTAACAAGATGCTTGATTCATGTGGGCTTCCAAAGACCTGAACGCCCCCCCCCCCTCCACTGACCCAACTGGACAGACTAAGGATCCATTGAGGGGAAAAATGCCATTCCAAAGCTAAGGACTAGGAATATAAGCCAAGTATGTTCTGAAGAGCCTTTAATGCCAAGCAGCCTGGGGATAAACTGCTGTGCATGAGAGAATTCTGGCTCAGGCCACGTGACCACACTGGAGCTGTTAGACAGGCCAGGAGGTGAGAACTCGCCTGGATTTGGGAGGTGACTCATGTCACTCCTGGAGAGAGCAGGTCTTAAGACTGACATAACAATTCTACTGTCCCCCATCTTTACAACCTCTGTAAGGGGCAGCAGGTCAGAGGGGCATCGACCACTGCTTGTTTGCATGCCTTTTGCCCACACTTTGGTCAAGTGCTGATGTCAACTTTTCTAGGCTTCATTAGGGAGGAAAACAGGTTTCTGCTCAGGGTGTCTAGGAATGTTAAGAGTTGGTGCAGTTCCAGGGGTGGGGGTGGGAGGGCGGGACGGGTACAGATATAGTACCTGGGTCACCATCTAGTTTCCTACATGTTTCAAGTAGAAAGTTCAACATAGCAAATCCATCCCACCATGCAATAACAGTAAGGCCTCATACTGGTTAACTCCTTTCCAACTAGTCTCTTCTAATTCAATATCATTTTCCCCTTCTGTTATGCACGTCTGGTGTAATGTCAGCTGCTGTGACATTGTGAGGTCGTGAATCCATGGCCACTTTGTGTCTGGATGACACATTAAGCACTTCCTTTGATTCTTGTGTTTTCATCCCCCTTTCCACAATAGTCTGAGCCTTGGAGGGTGTGACACAGAGGTCTCTCTGCTCAACATGACTGTCACATCTCTATAGTGATTGCTATTCAAAGTCGGTATGACCTGAGAGGCCAGGCACTCATCCTCTGTAGACAGAGGAATTCACCCCGGACAAGGGAGAAGAGCCTTGTGGATAAATGGTCCCACCTTCTCTGCACCTTATGTAGGCGCAGCTCTAAGGCATTTGTGTTTGTTCAGGTGGCCCTGGGGAACAAAACCACTGGTGGAAAGTTGTATTTCAGCCTTTTCCCCCCGCTTCAGCCTCCCTTCTTTGGCCAAAAACAAAAAACACCCCCCCTTCTGATAAGCAGCCTGTCCCAGACTCAAGGCAACTTAAGTCAAAGATCCTGGGCCAATGGGAACATAGGTAAGGTGACAAGGACCAAGAATTACAGCTGCAATGAATGTAAGAGTTCAGCAACCTAAGACACTTTTCAGAGCTTGAGAGGCTACAGGTGACCTTAACGTACTAGAAGTATACCCCACCGGATACTAAAGGTCATCACCCTATGGAGAGAGCCCAGCAGGTGAGGTATTTTGCCAGAATCCGTTCTGAGGCAGGAAACCTGAAGACCCTATGGGCAGCTGGCCTCTACCACACTCCATTCCTGTTAACCTTATCTGTGCTGTTTACAGGAGGCTCGCTCAGATGGTCATACAACAACCCAGCTCCATCTGTATGACAACTCGATCAGTTACTTGATCGCTTCTAACAGGACCACCAAACTAAGTTGCAGAGCTCCAAGTGTTCTTTCAGGCATGTCTGCACTGTGGGCGTCTCCTCAGGGATTGCCAGGGTAAGACAGAAGTAGGGAAAAAGCACCCAGGAAACCAGGGTGCTTCAGTAGTATTAGCTCCATCTGAAGGGGTTGGAACTGACTGTCCACACCTGTGGCCATCTCTAGTGAGACTCCTTCCTATGGCATTGAACTTTCCAGACATGATAGACAACACTTGACACTCATTGCTGGTAGTAGGGGGTGTCTATGGCCAGATGCCTAGACTTAGCTATTCACAGCTCAAAGACAGACAAAAACAGGGCTGGGGAGCCCTCATGAATAGGGAGGCTACCCCTTCTTTGGGGGCTTCAAATTAGCCGCTTTCTGCGGGAAGAACTTTTTAAGCAAGCAGCCCACAGGTTTTCAGGGGGTATCATGGAGACCTTTTAGCTCTGCGGTTCTGGACGCTGGTCTCGACTCAAGGGGTTGAGCATGGGAGAGAAGAACTTGGTTCAAGTGCAGAGGAGTGGCATGGGGGTACTTGGGGTCCAGGTCCAGCCCACCCTCTACTCTGACCTAACATTGCTAAGAGCCTTGAGTTTACCCTTTGCATGAGTTTTGTGAAATCCACATTTCCTTGTGACTAGGATTGGCATTCCCCAGTGAGGAATGTCCTTTAGGCAGCGAAGGTACACACTAGGCCTCCATCTTACTAGCAAGAAGTGGGAATTTAGGAGTTTCTCCAAGGTGTTTAGGAAAGCCTTCAGCCTCAGCTACCTGGCTTCAGAGCCCAGCACTGAACCCCTTGGAGTCATAATTGATGTGCCTCCCCAATGCTTCCAGGATTGGCACTGACTTCTTATGGTCACCCTCTTTAGTGAAAGTTCAGTGCTCAGGAAACAGGCTGGAGCAGTCAAGTTCACTGGCAGAAAACAAGCCCCATCCCATTTTAGCATCCGCTCACAGCCGTATTTGAGGCGCTTGTTTTTGTAGCACTGGTGGTGAGACCAGGTGTAGGCAGGCACCCCACCACTGAGTCACACCCCAGCCCTACAGTTAGCCTTCTTGCTATTTCTCTACATCTGCTTGGAGAATCCCCCCCAAACCCAACATCCTCCAAGGCTTCCTGAAAGCTTTGCCCACAGAGCCCGAGGGAGGTGAGCTGCCTTCCACAGGGGAGCCAGGACTGGCAGAGGGGTGCATGGCAGACCAGGGGGTGTTTGCAAGGACGCAGCCTTCACCTCCTGCCTGGAAACCCTCTTAAGATCCTGTTGCCCTCAGCCTTGTTCACGTGTCCCATAGTGAGCCTGTAAGGCAGGCGAGATCGAGAAGACCCATGGGTCAAGACCTTGAGGGCTCCAGGGAAAAAAGGAAAGACAAGCCTTGGCTGGTATATAGCCCAGTCCCCTCTCCCTGACTCTTCCTCGCCCTTGGCCTGTGGGGGTGCCGAAGCTCAAAAAACTTCCATATGGGAAATTAGAATTTTCCCTCCTAAGTAGCAGCTTCCGTTTGAACTTCAGACACTTCCCATCTCAAAACTGAAGCAAGCTTAGTATCTCTTTTGTCTTTTTTTCCACATTGGCAACTTTGGACCCTCATGGATTTGCCTACAGCCACTACTGAAGAGACAGCGAGAAAGATGAATAGTCCCCCTCCCCTGAGAGCTTGACTTAGGAGAAAGACAGAAGACAGGCTCTGGAACAGAGGTGGTAATTAACAGCCCAGACCAGTCCTTTTAACCCTCCCCTTGGTGCTGTCCTCTCTTCCCATTGGCTGGCTGCCTGATGTCTTTCACCTGACCCAAGGAGGGGCTCCTGAATGCTTGCTTTCTTCCAGGTGTGATTTCTAAGTGGTGTGCCCCTAAGTTCCCATGATGCCTGCTGGCCCTGGATAATGCTCCCTGACACTGACCAACACTCTCAAACATGCCCGTTTTCATAAGCATCTGTTTATAAAGGATGACATTCCTCCTCACTAACTGCAGCCTGGCAAGAAGGGTCCACCCACAGGGACCTACGTGTCAAAAATCAAGCTATCTGCACCTGCATGAGAAGGCAGGTGGTGTCCGTAAACAAGCCGTGGAAGCCTACCCAGACCCTGACTAATAAAACCACCCTCCATTCTTCCCTGTGGGTCTCCCCTACACCCCCACAACCACCTGCCAGCCACTAGGGTGTTGGGTTCCTTTAGCCTTGGATAGCTAGACATGGGGTTATTTAAGTCCTGAACAAGCCACACCATCCTGAGTCCTGACGGCATCATTTAAGTCTAGATCTGTTCAGTGACCTCTCTTTGCTTCAACTGCAAACACAGTAATCCTCTTACCCTAAAGCTGAGGTGATGATCCTGTGAGTTAATATCTTACATGCTTGGAACATAAGGACTGGAATCAATACTATGAAAGCCTCTGTTCATCAAAAATGTCAAGGCAGCTGGACATGGGGAGGGCACTCTAGAATCCCAGGCCTTGGGAGTTTAAGACAGGAGGGTTTTGAGTTTGAGGTCAACTTGAGCTCCATAGCAAGACCCTGTCACAAGGCAGAAATGGTGAGGGGAGAGTGGGGAGGAAAAAGAGGGCTGATATTTAAATATCTTCTGAGGGCTGGTTCAGAAAATACCACAGACCACTATTGTGTATCTCCACTTCACAAAGTAAACCAACTCAGAGGGAGATGACTTGCAGCAAGAGAGCATGTTCAGCCTTGAACTTGAACTTGGAACCAGGTTCCAAGTGTGTGCTCCTTCCCTTGTGCCTCAGAGCATGCAGTCCATCTCTGCTACAATCGGATTGTAAGGGCAATTCTCCCAAGTCCACGATCCTCTATTGATAACTGTCCTCACTGTGGACACTTCCACAGCAATGCCTTTTCGGCCCTCTGATTTCTAGACTGAAAAGTGGGTGACAGGACCAAGGACCCCTTCTGGAACGTCGCTGCAGATCTTTCTAGAAACATGCAGGGCAGAAACCTATAATGACCATCTGATCTCGTTAGCCATAATTAAACATAACCATCTCAGGAAAGCCTGAGACTGCCTGGACACGGTCATTGTCATGAGTAGTTTGGGGGACTTGTGTCTGTTTCCTTACTGCTGTGCTCCCAAGGCCCACAGTAGGTGCTCTGAAACACACCTGACAGATGACAGACTGCAGGACGTGGTGAATGAGTATGGGAAAAAGAGCATGGTGTGGCCCAGGGACCAAGCAGGTCAGCAGTGACCACAGAGAGCTCCTTCCCAGCATCCCCAGGGGCCAGGGCTGAGATGAGACCCTGAAAGTCTTGCATCCCAGGAGCACCCTGTGTCTGAGTAAAACAGGACAGCGGTCCACCGCATCCGCTCATGACTAGGTGCTCAAACTCCTTGAGCCTCGGTCTCCTAAGATGGAAGTGGAAATGGCAATCTTGTGTACCCCATAGTTCACTGTGAGGTTCAAGGAGACACTGTACATTGAAGAAGCCCTGAGCGTGCTTACTGTTTCTGTCTTTACTTCTGCTGACCCTCTGCGGCTTAGAACTGCAACTCACTTCCAGCTGATTCTCACCCTGCTTAAATTAAGAGCTTTGGTTTATGAGAGTGGAGGAAACACACATACCAACAAGAAACACCAGGGATCCCGTCTCCTGAGCTCTCCCCTGCAGAGAGGTGGCCTCCCCCTCCTCTCCCTCCAACCTGAGTTCTCAGCAATCATATCTGGCTGCTCCATGCCGATTCCTAACAGATGTTCATTCCTCTAATGAGCCTCACTGTAATCTCAGGGCCTTAATATAGTGCCGGGGTGTGATAAGTTCGAAATGGCTTGTCATCATTACGGCCAGGATGGTCTGGTCATTGTTTGGGACTGTCTTCCTCTGATTGCCCTGTGCAGGGGAATTCATTTTCTCCCATCACCTCACTGCTACATATACCCTGGACCCTGTCCAAATTAAAAGTGTGCATCAGAACCTTCTAGAGAGTGTTTGGCACACTCTGATAGGGGGATGACAGGGGAAGGAGCTTGAAGGAAGAGGGATGGATCATTCTAGACCTGAAATCAATATTGCTGCCGGTTGCTGACTCTCGGGCTCCTGGGGGAGATGAGGCAGATGTTCTGTGAGTAGAGGTGGTGAGGGGAAGAGCTAGCGTGAAGCAGCTGGGGGCAGTGGGGAAGCATCCATTTGCAAAGGCTCTGGGGGCCCTGAGGAGAAGCCAGGGACCTTCCTGAAGAGCAGGGAGGGGCTGTGGATGGAGACACGTTTCCAGCCCCTGTCTGATCGTGTAATGTTCATCTGAATGGTCTTGGAGCCCCTGGAGGGGGAATCAGGGCAAGTGGAAGGTCTCAACACTTTGGATAGGCCAACAAGCCTTCCTGGTGGTTTTCTAGGTGTTTTGCATTATGTCAGACGCAGAGCTGCACAAGACCATTACAAACAGCTCATACAGAGAAAGCCAGAAGCCACCACTGTCTAATTTGGTTTGAAAAAAAATAATCCTTGGGCTGGAGAGATGGCTCAGCAGTTAAGGGCATATGCTTGCAAAGCCTGATATCCTGAGTTCGATTCTCCAGTACTCACATAGCGCCAGATGCACAAAGTGGCACATGTGTCTGGAGTTTATTTGCAGTGGCAGGAGGCCCTGGTGTGCCCATTCTCTCTCTCTCTCTCTCTCTCTCTCTCTCTCTCTCTCTCTCTCTCTCTCTCCCTCTCTCTCTTTGTCTCTGTCCTTGCAAATCAATATTTTTAAAAAATAAAGTGAAAAAAAATCCCTGTAAATCTCCCAGAATCTAAGCTCACAAAGGACTGACTGGTTCTAAGCATTTTCAATAAGAGATAGTCAACCTGTAAAAACAATAAGACATCAACAAGTTGCTCTAGATATTCCCGAGTTCTTGTAATTAATTAATTAATTTGTAGATGTATGGAGCGGTGGGTGGGTGTGCCAGAGTCTCTTGTTGAACACACCTGGCTTTACACGGGTGCTGAGGAGTTGAACCCAGAGCTTCGGGCTTTGCAAGCAAGCACCTCTGACCACTGAGCAATCTTTTCAGTCCCTCGAGTTCTGATGAGTATCAGGCACTGGGCTAAGAGTATCATTTAATTCTCCTATCAGTTTCTGAGGTAGATGCTTCCATTGTCTTTTGTTGTTGTTGAGGTCTCACTGTAGCCCAGGCTGGCCTGGAACTCACTCTGTAGTCCCAGGCTGGCCTTGAACTCATGATGATACTTTCACCTGTGCCTCCTGAGCGCTGGGATTCAAGGTGTGCGCCACTCTGCCCAGCACGTCCAGCCCCTCTCGATAGGTTAAGTGAAATCATTTAACCAAGGCCATAGAGTCAGCAGCTGGCCTTCCAAACACTTGAACTTGGAGGCATCCTATTCTCAAACTGAATTTTAACCATCTTACTAAAGAGTTCATCCGAAGGCCTGGTGATGCACAGATCAGCAATGGAGTGTCTACCCGGCTTGAGTGAGGCCCTGGGTGTGATCCCAGTACAGTCAGGAAATAAAACACACGGACATCCACATGCCCCTTACTTCAGTGTCCCAGAGAGATTTATTTCCTTATAATATACTTAAAGTAACCCATTTAGCTCCACGCCTAATAAAAGAGCAGGGCTGGGTTTTTCATCATGTAATCAAAGTAGCCGAGAGAATTCAAAGAATCTGTCACATAGAGATTCTCATTTTATAGGAATTAACCTGTGCTCCTCGGACTCTCTCCCAGCCATACACTCCTCAATCCTCCTATATTCCTTGGGGACATTGAGTCCATACAGAACTCACAATGCACAGCAGCTATCTTGAAGAAAAGACTTTCCTCTTAAATGCTTAAGGACGACGGGAGAAAAGTTAAAAACCAAATGTGGCAATAAACAGGGAGAGAACATAAATCACTCTCCCTGCACGTAGGGAATTAGACCAGGGCTATGGAACTCTGTTCTGCAAATGGCCAGGTGTGCAGTCTCGTAGGGTACAGTGTCCACTGCTGTGCTGTGGCCCCGCCACCGTACTGCCAGAGCAGCTCAACCAATGTTAAGTGTCTGTTTCAATTAAACTTTATTTGCAAATACATAGATGTCTGGGCCCTGAATTGTTGGTAGTTGTTTGTTTAGTGCTGGGAACATTTGAACCCATGACTCATCCTGTGATGCGTTGGTAAGTTTTTCCAGCCTGAAGTGTAATATCAGCACACATTCTTGATTGAAAGGTGCCAATAAAAGGTGCCAGAAAGATGCCAGCCTCCATTTTAAGGATATTCATGTATTTCTCATACTGTAGGGAACAGAGCTGTGACTGTCACCCCATTGGGGGCTCTGCTTTCTTCTGTTTTAAGTAAAATTAGTCACCTGCTTGTAGTCAGCTGTGGGTGTGGGTAAAGTTACCACCCACGATGATGGGGGGGGTGCATCTACCTGGGGTCTGTGGTCTCGGATCCTCGAAGGTCAAGATGGAAGGAAAAACCCCAGTCCTGGCTTGATCTTTCTGACATTGCCCAGCAAGATGCCATCTTTCTCGAAGGGGAACTTTTCCCCTGAGTTGGACACCTGTGAGGCTCTGCTTCTCTTGAGTGCCAGTAATCACATCACCATAGACGCCGTGCCTTCCTTGTGTGGCACAGGGAAGACAGACGCTCAGGCCCTCCGAGGTGTATCATTGAGACCAACCTCACTCCTTCCCTCACTGATGGACATCTACTTCCATACACGTGAAGCCAGATGTGGCTGGAGGAGTCGTCCAAATGTCCCTGGAAGAGTGAGGGACGCACCCATACATGGAATACTCTGCTCTTCTGAGACGCATCTAGAATGTTCTTTCCTCACCGATGGGGAAGGCATCCAGGGTGACTCAAGTGGAAAGGGCTGCATGCAAAACATGCACAGAACATGGCTTGTGTGTGAAAGGGAATGAGAATGCACACTCATATTGACATGTGAACATATAGGGAAAGCAAATCACTTAGAAAGAGCTGGCGTGAGTGTGGATGTGGGAACTTAGCAGATCGAGGACAGGAAAGGAGGGAGAGCTGTACTTTCTGGGAAATGAGCAATATAATTGTAGTGTGGCAAATCCCCCAGCACTAAAGGCAGTGCATAGGTAGGTATTGCAGCTTTAGCACAAGCAGCTGGGACAACTCATGACAGAAGGGCATGGGGGGGGGTCATGAGACCTCCACCCGAGATCTCAGGTGGCTCCTGTGCCAGCTGTATGCAGGGACCCACCAGGACCCTTCAGGGGCAAAAGTAGAGTATATAGAGGTTAAAGAAACCAGGGACAATGAGCCCCTGTAAGGGCTCTGTAAACCCCCACCCCAAGGCTGAGGGAGGAGCATCTGTGGGGGTGATCCCAAATTAGGGAGCTCCACCTGAGCAGCCATGGAGGGTTGTCATCACTCTAGAGGATAGGATGAGACTTCTTGGGGTGTGGCTGCCTTGGGAATTCTATGTTCCTGTAAATAATCCCTCACTCTGTTCTGTAAGTAACCCCAATAAATTCATTGTTTCACTGAACTTGTATTGATGTAATCATAATCTGGTCTGTGATCCGAACCCTATTTGGAGTGAAGACATTGCTCATTTCTTCTCAGGGGAAAAGTTTCCCAAGACAAGATTTCCACCAAGCTCATTCAAATAAAAGAGAAGGAAGGAAGAAACGGAGCCGAGAATGGAGGATGAACTTGACTCTCATTAACCAGGTGATCTTGGAGAAGTTGATTTCCTTTGCAAAGTCAAGAAGAAAATTAGAATTATTAGAAAATGTGTCTTGAAAAGGTAACAGAAGAGAGAGGATCTTCCAGATGGAATTATATCTACCAAGTCCCCAGGATATGGTGACTGAGCCCCAAATTCTGATGGGCACATACACATCACCATAGCAGTGGTTCTTAGAAGGGCTTTTCTATTTCTACCACCTTTTATATGTTTTTCTGTGATAGTGGGGTAAGAGGGTTTAGAGCCCCTCTTTATTTTTTATTTATTTTTATTATTTATTTATTTATTTACAAAATTTTATCCCTATCTACAAGATGGGAAGACAAGTTTCCAGATGTTTAGATCAGTGACAGAGCATTTACTTGGCATGTGAGAAGCCCTAGGTTTAATTGAAGCAATAGAGCTTTTTTCTATGGCTTTCTGGGTGCTTCCCAGGCAAGCATGAAGACTTGAGTTCTGATTTCTAGCAACTATAGTATTTTAAAGAAAGCCACAAGTGGTGTTGTGCTGGTTTGATTCAGGTGTTCCCCCTAAACTTTGGCGTTCTGATTGCTTGATCCACAGCTGAAGGCAATTTTGGAATTGGAACCTTGTTGGAGGTGTGTTGTTGGGGGAGGGATTGTGGCTAATCCAGCTTCCCCTCACCAGTATTTTGGCACACTTTCCTGTTGCTGTTGTCTGCCTGATGTTGGGCAGGAGGTGATGCCCACCCTCTGCTCATGCCATGATATTCCCTGCCATCATGGAGCTTCCCAAAGTCCGTAAGCCAAAATAAGCCCTTTTCCCACAAGCTGCTCTTGGTCAGGCTCTTGGTAACAGCAAGAGAAGCTGACTGCAAAAAGTTGGATGTGTCTATAACCTCAGCTCTGGGGAGGCAGAGACTGAAGGCTCCTTCAGGCTTGCTGACTGGCTAGTCCAGCTGAATAAATGATTTCCTGGTCAGTGAGAGACCCTGTCTCAAAGAATGAGATGGAGCGGTGACAGAGAGCACCTGATAACCTCTGGCCTCTACACACATATGCACACATGTGCATGCATGCACACACATGTAAGCCCACACACATGAACATGCATATACACACATATACTACACATGCAAACACACATGTGCAAACAATTTTTAAAACTTGCTTTCCCCTGCCACAAGGACTGATCCAAACGGCCCACGGAGGAGGATATCCAGCTGATCGGGGATGGGGAGGGGAGGCATTGGGGAATTGGGGATAACAACTCATTGTTTGCCCACTAAATAATGCAATTCATTATGGACAATAAATATATACATTTTTATATAAAAAAATAAATCAAGGCCAGATGGCACCACAAAAAAAAAAACTTGCTTTCTTGGTTGGAGAGATGGCTCAGCAGTTAAAGGCACTTTCTTTTATTCATTTTTTCATTTATTTGTAAGCAGAGAGAGAGAGAGAGAGAGAAGAGGAAACAGAGAGAGAATGGGTGTGCAGGGCTTCTAGCTGCCATAAACTCCTGATGCATGTGCCACCTTGTGCATCTGGCTTTATGTGGGTACTGGGGAATCAAACCTGGCTCTTTCAGCCTTGCAGGCAAGCATCTTAACAGCTGATCCGTCTCTCCAGCCCAAATGGCACTTTTGTGTAAAACCTGACTGCCCAGGTTTGATTCTCTAGTGCCCATGGAAAGCCAGATTACAAAGTGGTGCATGCATCTGAAGTTTATTTGCAGTGGCAGGAGGCTCTGGCATGGCCATTCTCTCTCTCTTTCTGTCTCCCACCTCTCTCAAATAAGTAAACATTTTTAAAATATTTTATTCATTTTTAAGCAGAGAGATACAGAGAGAGAGAGAGAGAGAACATCAGGGTCTGGCTTATGTGGGTCCTGGGGAATTGAACCTAGGGCCTTAGGCACTGGAGGCAAGTGCCTCAACCGCTGAGCCATCTCTCCAGCCCAGTAAACATTTTTTTAAAACTTGTTTTCTATGTTTTTAAACTCTAGGTGAGGGTTCTGGTGATGATCGGAGTCATTCACACCATGGCATGTAATCGTGGCTTATTCAACAGTAGATTTCCTTGCAGCACAGAAAAACCTCAAAGGCATCATAAAACCAAATTTCAAATATCATCAACTCCTGGACACAAACAACTTTGAAAATTGTGGTGTGGACTTCTCTCATTTTCCTATGATCCCTTCTACTACCGTAAAACTTGGCTTTGTAATTAACAATATGTCATTAACATGCATCAGTCATTATCCACGATATAGCAATGACTCATCTTCATCTCATGACATTTCCGTGATTTTTTCAATCACTCACATGGGACATTCGTTACTTTCAATTTCCCCTTAGACACGATGCCATCACAAAGTCCTTCACATATAAACTGTGCAAATTTCTTGATCAAGTGCATGACAATTTTACAGCGCTGGCTGGAGCTGGGTGGATCTCAGCCTCCTAAAAGAGTAATTTAATTCATTCACTGCGGCCCTTTCAAGGGGCTCATTAGTGATCTTCCTTCTGTCTGGGTCACTTTTTAGCATTGATTTCTTCTTCTCTAATTGGCACAGGTTTGGCCAGAAGCAGACCTCATTGGTGATCATGAGTCACCCCTTTGATGGCTCCCTGGGAATGCCAAAACAATTCTACCCTCTTCCTTGTGACCTGGAATTCTTTTGTCCAAAGAGCCCTTCTCTGTCCGGCCACACTGACCTCAGGGACATTACAGACTACCCTGATATATGCTTGCAGCCAGGGAACCCCAATCCCTGAGTCCTGGGGTGCTATGGGAACTTCAACTCATTGGTGCCCATGGTCCAAAGCACCTGAAATGTGAATGCCACTGACATCTTGGTCCATGGTAGGTGCTTATATGACAGTGGTCCCTGCTTGCTTTGTGTGAGCACCCACCGTGATGTTTGCACGGTGACAAACTCAACTAATGACACATTTTCTAGAATGTATCCCGGTTGTCAAGCAGGCCGTGAGTGTTTACTCCAATGTAGCCTCATTAAATAAGAATTTCTGGGTCCATGTCAACAATTTCAAAATTCCACATGTACTATGACTAGGGTGTGGTTCCCCAGAGAAGTCAGCTGAGATGTCTGAGAGACATTGAAGGAAACTGGTGCAGAAAGGAAGACCATAACTGCATCTGAGGGGAAGTCAGGACCGTGGATGATGTTACTGTCTCTCAGTCAGGACAGGATGAGACATTGACCTTGTGTACCGGTTCTCACTCAGTCACCCCAGCCACAGCCCCTGGGGTGGGGGTGCAGTGTTGGAAGGAAACACTTCTCCCCTGGAGAGAACAGTTATGAGCTGATAGCGGCCAATGCTCCCAGCCACTGTGGGCACTGTGTCCGCCCAGAAAAGAGCCCTGAGTCCTTACATCATAGGTGAGCAAGCCACATTCCGTAGCTCATGTCAGCGTGTATCACTGCCCGTCGCCCGCGAGAGCAGTGATCATACAGATACACACACACACACAC
>PVHP010003957.1:0-74757 GCA_004024765.1 Zapus hudsonius | reverse complement strand
CCCAGAACACGGTTCAGCAGACTTTGACAGCTCCTGGCTGCCACGTGGTTTAGTTTGCACATCTGTATTTTCACTTTGAGTCTTTTCTTGCCTCAACACCATGGGAGGCTGGAATGGAAGCTCCGTGAGTGGAGACTTTCCTTCTGGTATGAATTTCTAGCGTTTCTATTGCTCCTTGATAAGCCTAAGCCACAAAAATAGAAACTTGAGCGAATAAACATTATTTTCAACAGCAAGAAATGGAAAGAGTGATTTTTCAATTGATTGAGTCACTAAGACTTTCCAGCTGCCGACCTAGGACTCCAGAAAAATTGAAATATAAGACTTTGGCTCATCTAAAATGTGCTTCTTTTACAATCTGTCTCCAAACACACGTAGTCTCACCATCAATTTGTCTGTAGTAGCTGGAGGCCTGTTCTCTCTCTCTCTCTCTCTCTCTCTCTCTCTCTCTCTCTCTCTCTCTCTCTCTCTCTCTCTCTCTCGTGAATATTGTGTCCCGTGGACTCTGAGGGAGATCAACAACAGTGTCTATAGTCTTGGTCACTATCCTTTCTCCTGAACTTTGCACAAGGCCTGTCCTATTTATATGCTATGCCAATTAAACGTTTACTTAATAAATGGTTTCCAACTTTCCTTTCTCCTTCTGAACTACCGCATCTGAGCCGAATATTGTTTTTTCTTCTTAATTTCCCTCTGGCACAGCCATTGTTTATCTTGAATTCAAGTGCTGCAGTCTCCAGATAGACGCACTTATATTTATCTAGATGGTTATTTACTGCTTATGCTGTTTGTGAGAATAAAATGTCATAGGGAATTTTAAAACAATTTTGATGTCTTTTTTTAAAAATGAAAAAATTCAGAAGTAGCTGTGATGGAAAGGGCTGTTTTCCAGTTTTCTGAAGGTTATTTTTGTTGTTGTTATGGATTCATGGGAACGTTTAATGTAAGTTTTCTTTGGATTTATTTTCTTGCAGCTATTTGAAGGCAGATTGTGGTAAGAGGCTCCTGACTTAGCCCACGTGTTGATTTGCTGACATCATTTAAATGATATTTCTTCTCTTTTTGAACTGTGATTAAAATTAGATGTTTCTAGACTGAGACAAAGTTTTAAGGACCCTCATCTTCTCGGTTCCAAAAAGATACCAGGCACGTGGTATCTCTTCTGAAGCCTTTGTTAAAGGAGTGCATGAACAGGGAATGAGAGGGCTGGGAAAATGTTCTCTTTTATTTCTTATTTAAGAATACTCTCAAAGAGGCCATATCAATTCTTTGGTTGTTTTCATGGTCAAGAGACCTAAAATATGAGCATCTAATAAATGTCATGTGTAATCCGAGTACACATAATACTCTGACTTCTTTTGATACACTTTTCCAAGTTTTGGTCATTTAATTGGTTGTTGATGTCTCTAATAATGCGAGTACGCTCCAACTTAGGTATAGGTTTTGTGTTTGAAATTACTTATTTCGGTTTAGTAGATTGTCTTGGGAAGATCACATATGTAGATGAAATGAACTAGGTGCAGGTGTGAAGAATCTGAATAAACCAATATTGTTATCCCCAAGGACAGAGGGAGGACCGCAAACCTTTTATGTAAAGAGTGAATATCTTTAGGTAGTAAATATCTTGGGCTCAACAAAACATAGCCTTTGTTAGAACTTCTCCATTGTCATCACATTTATTTATAAAATGAGATGCTTCTAAAAGGCAAATATGGATCAAATTCAAGTGCTCCATTAAAGACAGACGCTGTTACGTGCTGTCATGCTCCCTTCCTTCAGTTAATGCATAGTTATGGCGTCTTCTCTTACTTGGTAAGGTGCCAAGTGTAAGTGCTGTAATAGATACAAAGAGAAATCAAACATGGGCTTTTTTATTAAACTATTTTATTTATTTATTTGAGAGAGAGAGAGAGAGAGAGAGAGAGAGAGAGGCAGATAGAGAGAGCATATGGGCGCACCAGGGCCTCCAAGCCACTGCAAATGAACTCCAGACACATGTGCCCTCTTGTGCATCTGGCTGTATATGGGCACTGGGGAATCGAACTCTGGTCCTTCTGCATTGCAGGCAAATGCCTTAATCGCTAAGCCATCTCTTCAGCCCCAAACATGGGCTTTATCCTCAAAGCCCCTGTCTGATTCACTTTGGTAACCATCCCTAGGACCAACTCCACCGTCGAGCAGGTTGTAGGTTCTTATGCCATTTCAAAGCTAAGTTAGTGCAGGATAGAGCCATCGTAGTACAAGAGATGTGTGCTTGAGTTCAGCCTCATTGTGTCGTGAGGGGAGTCAAAGACTGGAAAAGTGAGGGAACGAACGAACTCTCAAGAGAGAAGAGCTAATTGGCTAATCTAGTCAGCCTTCTGTTGTGGAAAACTTGCAATCTTCTGCTATTTAAAATCAATTAGAACATCATGCAACTTAGAATTATTGGCATTCTCATTTTTAAGTTGTAACAGACATTTGAGGCAGGGTCTCACTTTACCTAGGCTGACCTGGAATTCACTGTGTAGCCCAGGATGGCCTCAAACTCATAGAGACCCTCCTACCTCAACCTACTGAGGGCTGATGTTAAAGGCATGAACCACCATGACCTTTAACAGATCTATTTCTATCAGTAATGTTAGTCTGTATTTGAGGATTTTTTTTACTGTGAGATTTAATTGCTCTAAGTCTGTGTAACATGAAATCACTTTTAGCTAATACATAAGTTTTTTTTTTTTTTCTGGATTTGTTTGCCCTAAAACAGTTTTACCAAGTGTTTTCAAAATAAGGCCTTTTTAAAGTGAAAATTTTCACTTTTATCTCTTGCCCTCATATTAGTGTTATATTCTGTTTTCGGTCATTAAAAGATATAAAACTATGCTCTGCATAAATGTATTGAGCTCATTGTGTGGAATAATAGTGAAGGAGTAGCATTCAGTGAATGTCTTCTAGGCCCCAGGCTCTGGGATGATATTTTCTTTTGTCTCATAATAATGCTGTGGAGTTCCAGGCTTCTTTTCTCCATTTTACACATAAGAAAATTGAGGTTCACTGATGATAATGATGCTCTTGACTGTCCTACTGATGGTGCTGAGAGTGGGGGAAGGTCTAGGAGAGGCTACAGTTTGACTCGAAAAGTTCTTGACATTTTTGCTGTACTACACTGCTATTTCATCATTTAGATCATAGAAATTGATGATATTCTGTAATGGGAATTTGGGGGTTTCCTTGCCAATACACTAACATATGCCATTGCACTGATAAATTTGGGGTATCCCCAGATTCCTATTTTATGAAATCAGAGAACTCAAATCCAAACCGGTGTGGTGGTGCATGCCTTTAATCCAAGCACTTGGGAGACAGAGGTAGGAGGCTCCCGTGAGTTTGAGGAGAGTCTGGATCTACAGAGTGGGCTCAGGGTCAGCCTGGGCTAGAATGAGACCATACCTGGGCACCAACAAACAAACAAGAACTGAAGTCCAGAGGGTAAGGTTTAGAGAGGCCTTATTCGATTGCGAGAAGGAAGAGGCGAAAGCTCACAGAGCTCCCACCACATGGAAGAGAAGCCTAGGCGACCTCAACTGGGAGATTCTGAATGGGCTGAACTAACCAGCCAAGTTCTGGAGCTGAGCTGAGCTAACCACAATACCAGGACCGTATGTCATCCTTCCAGGAATCTTATTCTAGGAAAGGGGACTTCCTTCCCTGGGAGGCACTCAGGTTGTGGAGAAACGGATCTAGAGAGCTCCCATAGACAAGAGAGAGCAGCAGCTCATCCTCTGACTCAAGGACATTCCTGCTTTTCACTTTCAGGGGTCAGTCTCCCTGAGCTGCCTGAATTCTAAGAAATGATTTGCTGTCTTGGCTTTCGCAATAATTTTCAGGGTCTTCAAATATTTCAAGATACTTTTAGAAATTCTTTAACTTTTTGTTTGTTGTTTGTGTTTCGAAGTAGGGTCTCTAGCCCAGGCTGACCTGACCTGGAACACACTATGTAGTCTTAGGCTGGCCTCAAACTCACAGTGATCCTCCTGTCTTGACCTCCCTAGTGCTGCTGGGATTGAAGTCCTGTGCCACCATGCCCAGCCTTTAAAAATCTTTATTATCCATAATTAGATACACTGTATGAGCAAATTAATGTGTTGGCATCCCAATTTCCCTGTCCCCTCCTGTATCCTCTGTGGGCAAACTGGATCAGTCCATGGGGTAGGGGGTTATGGATAGCCTAGGAGTCAACCCGGTTCCACCCCCTTTGTATGTTGTTGCTGCTGAGCAATGAATATTCTTTTTTTGTTTGCTTTTTTTTTTTAAAGGAAAGAAAGGTTAATTTTGGCTCGCAGTTTGAAGGTACAGTCTATTACGGCAGGAATGGCGTGGTGGCAGGAGCTTGAGGCAGCTGGTCACATCACATCTGTAGTTAGTGTGCTGCTCATCTCACTCTCCTGTTCTTTAACTTTTTATTGACAGCTTCCATAATTATAGACAGTAAGCCATGATTCCCTCCCCACCCCACTTCCTCCTCAAATCCACCCTCCATCATATCCCGTCCCGCTCTGAATTAGTCTTATTTTGTTTCAATGTCATCATCTTCCTCCCATTATGGAGGCCTTGGGTAGGTGGTGTCATGAATGTCATGACACTGTGAAGTCACGAATAGCAAGGCCATTTTGGGTCTGGAAGCAGTGCTACCCTTCCTTTGGCTCTTACAGTCTTGTGCCACCTGTTCTGCATAGACCCTGAGCCTCAGGGGGTGTGAGAGAGATGTCCCAGGGCTGAACACTTCAATGCCACTTCTCAGCACTGTCTTTTGAATTATCCCAGTGGTCACCACTATCTGAAATGAGAAGCTTCTCTAGCCAAAAGTGAGATTAACATTATTATATGGGTATACATTTAAGAAAAGAAAGTGCTCATAAGGCAGTTTGGTGGGCATAATATATGCATTTAGTCAGATAACAGCAGGCGTTACCTCCCCCAGGGCTCATGACCTCCCCACCATAGGCTTTTGACTAGGTCTTCTGGACCAGGCATGCATTCCCTCCCATGGGGTGGCCTCCAGTCCAGTTAGAAAGTGGTTGGCTTTCTCCCATAACAGACGTGTTGTTATTGCACCATTTGGCGCCTTTTTTGAGGTAGGGTCTCACTCTAGCCTAGACTGACCTGGAACTCCCTCTGTAGCCCAGGCTGGCCAGGCTTCCTGACACTCATCATGATCCTCCTACCTCGCCTCCCGAGTGCTGGGATTAAAGGTGTGCACCACCACGCCCAGCGAAATTACTCTTTATTATTCCACATTATTCCAATTTGAATTTTTCTGCATCAGGAGATTGTTCTTTGGGCCACTCTCTTGACAACTTGTCATATTTTGAATTGTTGCCTAAAATGCATGTCTTTCTTTATAAACAGGCTCTATACTAGAGATATGACAGATGCCACATGGCGCCATCCAAACGAAAAGTTGAAGTGGGGGTGTAATGTCACTTCTGTGACGATCAAACGTTGATCTTTATCTAAATCTAACAGTATTGAAATACCATGTGGGTGAGGGAGAGAAGATGACATTTTGAGACGGTTATAAAGAGTCACAAAGTGTGAGGGATGTTAAGGACCAGTGCTGATGTCTACTTTACATTGTAGTTAATGTTTTTAGGAAGTTTACTAATGACCTCATGAGAATCACACAAGGCTTTAGAAGATCTTTGTGAATGGGCGCCCAAGTCAGACAGGGATGTTTCGTTGTGATTTCACACCAGAAAAGTAGTAATTTGTTTTTCTTTTGAGCCAGAGTCTCATGTAAGCCAGGCTGGCCTTGGCTCTATGTAGCCAAAATTGACTTTTTGAAGTCCTCAATCTCCTGCCTTGACCTCGGTAGTGCTGGAATTATAGGTGTGTGCCACCATGCTTGGTTTCTGTGGTGCTGGAGATCTAACTAGGGCTTTAGGGATGCTAGGCAAGCTAGATCCCCAACCTGAAAGATAGTCAGTTTTATAGCCTGTTGAGTTTGCACTGTTCCTTTAAGGAATGCTAGGTGCCTGCAGTGGTCTGGATTTAGGCCTCCAGCCTCTACAAATGAACTCCAGATGCATGTTCCGCGTAATGTATTTGGCTTTACGTGGGTCCTGGAGAATCAGACTTGGGCCATTTGGCTTTGCAGGCAAGCACCTTAAAAGCTGAGCCATCTCTTCAGCGCCCCAAGGGATTTTTGATGAACCTTAGCCACAAAGCAAAGATGCATCAACTGGTTCAGTGTCATCCTCTGCCACATGGTGGGTTCAAGGCCAACCTGGACTCTATGAGACCCTGTCTCCAAACAAACAACCCCCATCCTGAGAATCCATATATACCATGCACCCAGAGGTGAATCATGTTGTCTTTATAGGGAGGATGGTAGACAGACAGGAATGTGTGAGGAGGCTACTAGATGGGGAGTGGGAATGTAGCTGGGAACAGTAATGAACTCTACAAGCTGGACGTGGTGGCACACGCCTTTGACCCCAGCACCCAGGAGGCAGAGTGAGGAGGATCACTGTGAGTTCAAGGCCACCCTGAGATTAGATAGTGAATTCCAGGTCGGCCTGAGCTAGAGTGAGACCCTACGTAGGAAAAAAAGAAAAAAAGAAAGAAATGAAGTCTACATTTCTGTGTATCCAGTGAGACAGTGAGGAGTCCCCCTCAACCTGCCTTTCTTCAGATGCCTTTTGCTGCAGAAAAATATTTCAGGACGAGTTAATATGAAGCAAAGTTATTTATTAAGCAAAAGAAAGTGTAAGCATTAATAGAAGCATGTACTCAGGTGCCTTAGAAGTGGTTGTGTATGCAGTTTTCAAAATTAAATTTGTTCAAAGGGGATAATATGCAGTTAAAGATTTATTAAAAGCTGTGCTGCATTCATTTTCTTATCAAAGAAGTTTCATTAATAAGATAATACAGGGGCTGGAGAGATGGCTCAGTGGTTAAGGCACTCGCCTGCGAAGTCTAATGACCCAGATTCAATTCCCCAGTACCCATGTAAAGTCAGATGCACAAAGTAGTGCAGGCATCTGGAGTTTGAAGCTGGAGGCCCTGGCGCACCCATTCTCTCTCTTCTCTTTCTCTCTGCTTGCAAATAAAGAAATAACAATATTTTTAAAAATAAGATAATATGGTAATGGGGGGACACTGTACAGGTTTCAAATAGAAAAGGAGTGCTGTTAAGATTAAACAGAAAACACATGGATCAAAAAGTATCTGAAGAATTTTAACTACATAGAGGTCTCACCAGATGATCAAATCCTTGCCTTGAACCTGAGTGTGGCTCCTCACCTGCCCGTCCCATTGAGCAGAGATGTCATTGCTGAAGGTGCTGTGAGTGGTTTGCACCAGGTTGGCCAGCTGTCTGGAACCCTTCACTCTCATCAACAAGAGACAAGCCAGCTCCCCATGTCCCCTTAGTCTGCACCAGCTTTTCCTTCTGCCTCTGTAATGCTTGGGGTTTGGGCTCCCTTACTCAGAACCAGCAGATTTAGAGGAAGGAGAGTTAATTTTTGACAAAAAGTTTCATCGTGCCACAGAGTAGAGATAGGTCACAGAATATGTAAAAAAAAATTATTTCTCTTAGCAGACTCTCACCTTTGCCACCTACCTACAACCTATCTAAAGATAATATGAAAGCTTAAAATCCTTTGAAGTAATTATAATTTATACACTGAGGATTGAATTTTTACTGTATACATAGATGTATTGATTTAGGAACATGAGATAATGTAAAAGGGGGAGTGGGGTCACACCCACCCATGCACCTTTGCAAATGGCCTGAAACAATTTTTTAAAATCATTTTATTTATTTGCAAGTGGGGAGAGAGAGAGAGAATAGGAATATGAATGCTCAGGGCCTCCAGCCACTACAAACAGACTCCAGATGCAGGCACCACATTGTACATCTGGCTTTACCTGAGTACTGGAAAATCAAACCTGGGTCATTATGCTTTGCAGGCAAGGACCTTAACCAATGAGCCATCTCTCCAGCCCCTGGAAACATTTTTATCCATACTCAGTCCAAAAATCTGATTTAAGATCTGGCTTACGAATTGGAAGATACATAGACCTTTAGAATCACTAACAATGACCTTTCATTATTCTAGAGTGTATTCCTAGCTAGAAATTTAGGAAAGTCAGTAAGGAGTTAGGTACATTTTGGAGAAACAAAGATAGTAAAAGCAAACCAATATCTTTTGGAGGACCTATCTTTGGTTTTGAAATTGAGAATCAATTTGTAGCTTTATTTTATTTTTCTGGGGTAGCATCTCACTCTATCTAGCCCAAGCTGATCTGGCACCTACTCTGTAGTCCCAGGCTGGCCTCAAACGCAAGGCAATCCTCCTACCTCTGCCTCCCAAGTGCTGGAATTAAAGGTATGTGCCCCACGCCAGACATAATTTGTAACTTTTAAAAGGTCTGTGCCTCTATGCCTAACACCATAACTGGTCTTGAACAGGATTGTTCAAGTACTGAATTAATTTGTGAATAATGAATAAATCTAATATGTCTCAAAGATTATTTTGGAGGGCTTGGGGTGTAGCTTGGTGGCAGTTGCCTTGCATAATGCTAGACTCTAGTAATTCATGTTCTCTGTCTCTCCCTACCTTTCTGCCACCTTTCCTTCCTTCTGCTCTCCCTTCTTCCCTCCCTGACACATTCCTTCTAGGTCATCCAAGCTGACTTCTTACTTGATCTCCTCCTGCCTCACTGCCTCAGAGCTAATATCCTTACCCAGGAAACCCTAAGGCATTCGTAGCTTTCTAAGGCCTTTCAGTTGATTAGTTGAGGCCTTGCAGATGATCAAGGGCTCCTTGCCTTAAACCTAACTGATAATCTGTGCTAGCAACATCTACAAAATACCTTTAGATCAGTGCTTAATTGACTACCTGTGTATTACAGTCTAGCGAAGATAACACATAAAATTAATCCTCACAGAATACATCGGTTTAAGAACTCGAAACCAACTGCACAGCTTGGTCTGAAAACCTGATTGAGTCAGGGGCTCCGTTTCTCCCAGAGGCATCCACGACTGGGCTGTATTGAGGCAAGATTTTTTGAGTCGACACATGTGAGCAAAGAACTGTTAGGAAGACAAAGTAAGAGCAAGACACAAGATTATTTTGAATATAACCAAAATAGTATTTAAAAGGTTATTAATAAGAAACCATTTTGTTGTGGATATTTGAGTTTGTGGAACTGTAGTTGATTATACCAAGTGGAATTAGGCTCCTTTGGGGAAAGTCTAAGTGTTTCTCGTGTTTGGCTCTTGATTTTGTTATATTGTGTTTTCCTTTTTTCTCTTTATTAATTAGCCCTAATATAGACATTAATGCTTGCCTGTGGTTTACAGGAAATTAAGTGGCGTAAAAGCGGCAGAAAGAGAAATGCAGTTGGCTTTGCCTCTCCTTTTTACTTCACGCGAGGTTTTCCTGGGAATTGTTTTGAGAGAAGTTCAAATGTATTTGCTTTTGGCGATGGAGCAGTAAGGCCGTCAAGATTCATGAGGGCTGGCCAACTTTAAATGTGAAATTCATGCCTGCTTGATGACTTTGGGGTAGGGTAATTGTGATTTTTTTTTCTTCCTACTACCATTTTATCATGTCTGACAACGTTTCTTGAATCTAAATTCCCCTCCCCTGCTTTTTTGTTTGAGCCGCTACTCATTAAACTCAGGGCCTCATGCATGCATGGGAGTTAAGCTTTATTTCACTGAGCTTCACGCCTTCCATAGTTTAAAGTTCTCAAACAAATTCCCAAATTCTGATTTGTCAGTAGTCATTCTTGTTCCTCTCTTTCCTTTTCCTTTTACTTGATGTTATTCTTGTGGAAATTGAACTAGTAATAAGATAACATAAAACAGCAAAAAATCATTTGCTTGTGATTAACCCCTGAGAATTGAATCACTGCAAGGTAAGTAACAAAGAAAGAATGTTTTCGACCCCCTCCCCACACCAAGGGTTATGAACTCCCATATAGCTTTGCTTTGCCTTTATTTATTTTTATTTACTTTTGTTTTGGGGAGGTTGGGTCTGGCTCTAGTCCAGGCTGACCTGGAATTCACTGTGTAGTCTCAGGCTGGCCTCCTAACTGCTGGGATTAAGGGAAAGGCATTCACCACCACGTCCAGTTTGGCCTTTATTAATCGTATTCATCATAGCATGTTTTTAGAAAAACAAATAAAAAGGGGCATTCATGGCATTTGCTTCTACTATAAACCTTTCAGTCTTTTGTCTCAGCAAAAGGCAATTTCATTCGTTCAGGAGAATAACTTTGACATGTTGCATTTTTCTCTCATATACCACATACAGTGCAATGAAATCTTGTTGGTTTTACATTAAAAATACACATATCCAGAATCTCACCTCTGTTGTAGTTTGCTTTCTCCCTGTGCCAAAGAACCCAACCAAAGGTGTTGTGGAGGAATAGGTATTATGGCTTATGGATTCGAGGGGAAGCTCCATGATGACAGGAAAATGATGGCATGAGCAGAGGGTGGACAGCACCTCTGCCTCAGCACTGCATTCAGGCCCCTTACTTCAAGAGTCCCCATTCTTCCTGCTGTCCCAATGCAGACCACCTGGCCCAATCTCAGTGGTTGTCATCTCTCAAATAATTGCACAGGCAGCTGTTTCAGCCCAAAGATTTCCTTCCCTTCTGTGCCATCTCCATCTGCTCACAGCAGTCCATTTCTACAAAAAGCAACCCTGCACAAGTTCTCAGGACACAGGCAGAACGCAGCAAGCCTCTCACACAAACTGCTTCTGGCACAGTCCTGACAAAGTTCTTTCTCACCCTCGTAAGCTAAACCTCACAGTCCATAGTCCTTACTGCCTTTAGGTCCATGTAGCTGTACTTACAGCACTGCAAGGCATCTCTTAGGCCTAGGTTTCAAATCCTTTCACCCTGCAAATCAGTTCCAAAAGGCCAAAAGCCACAGAATCAGGGTTCCAGCAGCTACAAATGATCCCACTCTCTGGTACCAAATTGTGGTTTGCTTTCTCGCTGCGACAAAGAACTCAACAAAGGCTTGTGGAGGAATGGGTTTATTATGACTTATGGACTTGAGGGGAAGTTCCATGATGGCAGGGAAAATGATGGCACGAGCAAAGGGGTGGACATCACCTCCTGGCCCACATCAGGTGGTCAACAGCAACAGAAGAGTGTGCCAAAGGCTGGTAAGGGGAAGTTGGCGATGACCCCCATAAGCCTGCCCCAAACAACACAGCCCTAATAAGGTTCTAATCAGCTGGGGATTGAGCATTCAGAACACATTCATTTGTGGGGGGCACCTGGATCAAACCATCACAGTATTACATCCAAGACACAGAATCTTCTCACTTTATCCATTTCCATCACTAATCACCCTGGTCCAAGTTACTATTATATTGCTCTTAGGTTATTTTAATAGATTTATAATTCATTTCTATTCCCCTGTTTTTGTTCCTATGTAGTCTTTTAAAAATATTTTTATTTATTTTCAAGCAGAGAGAGACAGACAGGCACACACACACACACACACACACACACACACACAGAGAGAGAGAGAGAGAGAGAGAGAGAGAGAGAGAGAGAGAGAGAGAGAGAGAGAGAGAGAGAATGCACGCACCAGAGCCTCTTGCCTCTGCAAACAAACTCCAGATTCATGCACCATCCTGTGTATCTGGCTTTATGTGGGTACTGGGGAATCACACTTGTGTGGATAAGTTTTGCAGGCAAGTGCATTAACTAGTGAGCCAGCTCTCCAGCTCCCGGAGCCACTTTTGCAGTGAAGCTTTAAATTAGGTTCCCCCCATAAACTCACGTGTTCTGAATGCTAGGTCCCTAGCTGATGGCAATGTGGAAATTGTAGCCTTCTGGAGAAGGTGTGTTGTTGGGGGCAGGCTATGGGTGTTACAGGCAGCTTCCCCTTGCCAGTGTTTGGCACTCTCTCTGCTGCTGTTGTCTACAATGTTTGCCAGGAGGTAATGGCCAGCCCCTGCCATGATTGAGCTTCCCTTTGAGTCTGTAAGCCAAAATGAACCCTTTTTTCCCCAGAAGCTGCCTTTGGTTGGCTGTTTGTCCAGCAACACAAAGCTGCTGCATTACTTTCCCTGCTCACTTGTGTAGGTTTGTCATCTCAGCATACAAGCACATACCTTTTTGACCTGCTTTATTCTCAGTGCACATACCATTGTGTCAACTTGTTTTATTCTTGTATTGGTGGTTTATTGCTGCCACAAAGAACTATGTCTGATAGGGCCACAGGATTCAGAGCCTTAGTGGTACAACCTAAACATTCCCTTAGTAGTTTTTGAAGAATGTAATAGTCATGAAAGCCAAAAAGGAGGCTAAGGTGAGGGGGCAGAGTACAAGGGGGAGGAAAGGGGAAAGAGGGAGAAAGGAAAACAACAAAAAAAATCATTCAAAGGCAGTATAAAAAATCAACTAGTCAAAGATGTGAGGAAGCCTTCAAATGGCTAATATGATAAATTATTTAACCTTTTTATTGAGCATTTTTCTGTTTTAGAAATGTGTTTAACCAGTCATTCCTTCCTATTTTGTTACTTGATGAGTTGATTGTCTTCATTTCCCTTCTGTAAGGAAATGTGCTTGACATAGGACCTTCATTTTCTTTGTTTTTCATGAGACTTGGATACATTTGCCTAGTCCAGGATATGTTGAGGTATGAATACAAGTTAGGTTGTTAATTAAACTTGTCAATTATGTTTTCATAGTTTTAATCATAATTTAATCATAATTTCAGCCATCCAAATTATATATTACAATCTACTTATACATCTGGATGGTGAGAAAGTTTCTGAAGAATCTTCTCATCCCATTGTACAAAGCTTTTGAAAACAGGATACGATTGTCATGTTCTTGGTTGATTTTTAGAAATCCAAAGAGATAACACAGTCACTACTTGCAGAACCTTACATGTGAGGAGGGATTCAGAATAGACCACTAGCCATTATTGAACAAGCCACAGTAATAGTGAGATCAGTGGGTGGGAACACAAAATAGTTTTGCCCGGGAGGAGGTAAGTGGGGAAGCTTTACCGAGAAGATGTAGTTTTTTAAAACTTTCTGGCAGGGGTAGAGCACCGAAGAACAGGAGCAGAAAGAGATAAGAGAGTCAAGAGAAGAACTGTCAGGCTTCTGCCATGCCACAGTGCTATCTCGTCTTCCATGATCTTGTCCCAAATCGTGATGAGTGTCATCTTGGGGAATCTTCCTGTCTCCAACTTGAAGATGAGGACATGGCTCCAAACAGAATACCTTAGGGTCACAGAACTGGTGAAGTGAAATTGGACCCAGGCCTGATGACCTTTGAAAGCCATGGACTTTCTATAGGATGCCTCCCACATATATTAAGAGGCAAAGGGTAGAACATTGAGGGATTCATGCTCCTTGCATGGGTGAAAAACATGAAAACTTGAAAAGAAAGTTTAGAATTAAAAGAACCATGAGGAATGGGAAACAACAGTAATGTGAATGAACAAGATGATAAGCGAGGTTGAAGGACCAGCAGACATCAGAAGTCAGGGTCTGGCTGATGCTTGTTGCTGATGCAAAGCACTGAGCAAAGCAGCAGATGGGAGGAAGGTGTTCATTTTGGCTCACGGTCTTGATGGGAAGCTTCATGATGGCAGGGAAACACGTGGCATGAGCAAAGGCTGGGTATCACCTCTGTCACAACCGATTGAAAACAGAGCAGGAGAGTGAGCTGAGCTCTGGCAAGGGGAACTGGCTGTAACACCCCTAGGCCGGCCCTTAACAACACACTTCATCCAACAGGAGTCTATCTCCCAAATTGCCATCAGCTGGGACCTAGCATTCAGAACACATGATTGGATGGGGACACCTAATTCAAACCACAGTGCTATTTAGTGTGAATATATGACTTCTCCAGCTGGGCTGAGTCGTCTAGGAAAAGGATTCTCTGTGGTAACTCCTCCACCATTTTGAGGCCAATAAATGACTTCATTGACTATTTCCCATCTGCTGTTTTTGCAGTGTTATTGTATATAAGCCTGGAAAGTTTTAAATAAAAATATTCATGCATTGTATATGATCACTGGGAATAGAGTAAAAATTGTGCTGACTTATATTTTTGGCAAATACCATTTAGAGGCTGAATTTAAAAAATTTAAATCGTACTAAATAACACATATTTTATGTATATACATAGCATCTTTTCAGTGGTGACCATCATAAGATTATTAGGAGATGAATTTCTGAGTTTAGCATATACAGAAATCTGAGTTTTCTGTTTTTCTTACATAGGCCACTGTACCGAAAGACCAGCTTGGATCAGTTTTAAAAGAAATTTTTGATGGAATTTGTAGCTAATTTTTTCTAGCTATGTGTTTGTATGCATATGTGTGTGTATACATACATACACATACATGTACATACATACAAAACATAAACTTACTCTACAACTAGTATATGCTAACCTAATATTGTATAGCAGCAACAGAATGTATCTTAGAATTTAATTTTACTTTTTAGTCAGCCATGCTATCTAAGCACCCGGTTACTGAACTACATACTCTATCTTCCCCTAGAATTTGTTAGGTTCAGAGCAGTCCAAAGCAGGGATGGTTTAATCAGGTTGGCTATTGTCTGTGATCCATGTTTCCCAGTCAGGTAACTCGTCTCAACTCAATTTTTAAAATGTGGAAAGTTGGTGTATTTAACTGAGGGAAGATCAGTCAAATTTAAGGTATATAGAATTTTGTTCATAATTCTATTATACTAATATTTGATAGTTGCTAGTTATATTTACTGATAATACTAAAAGGCATTAACATTCCTGACTGCTTAACATGTACCAGGCCATTGTACTAAATTCTTTATGTATAATCTTATATTTTGTCCTCACAATAACCTCAGGAGGGGCACACACTGTTGTTAGGTGTTTGAGATTATCAGTGGACAAAATTAGTCTTACAAATGACACAGATCTTTATATCTGATGAGAATATTTTCCCATTTTGTTGTTACAAGCATTTTCTGATTACACTTAAAGTTTAGTATTATGACTTTAGACACCACCCCCACCTGTCAGGTGGTCTCCTGCCTGTGTGCATGTACTCATCACGGACCCCAGCCCAAGAAATTAAAAAAAAAATCCATGGCCCAGTCTTCTGCCTGCCATTATTGGAATGAATGTACACACACACTTTTATTATTGTTGTTTGTTGTTATTAATTTTGAGGGTGTAATATTTTGATCCAGGTGTCCGTTCCCCCCCGCCACACACACAAATGCATGTGTTCTGAATGCTTGATCCCCAGCTCATGGCAGTTTTGGAATTGGAACCTTGTTGGAGCTGTGTTGTCAGGGTGGGCTTATGGGGTTATAACTGGCTTCCCCTTGCCAGTGTTTGGCACATCTTCCTGCTGCTGTTTGGAGTTGGTGGAGAGCACGTCCAGCCTCTGTTCATGCCATCATTTTCCTGCCATCATGGAGCTTCCCCTTAAGTCTGTAAGCCAAAATAAATCCTTTCCTCCACCAGCTGCTTCATGAGGGTTCTTTTGTGCAGCAACGAGAAAGCTGACTACAACAGAGGGGTTCTGTCCGTGGATGTGGATGTGCCATTGGTGGTGGTTGTAAATGACTGCCCACTGTGGCACATTCAAGCTGCATATTAAGATCAAGAAGCAAAGATGAACGTTTCTAGACTGATGGAAAAATAAAGGTTATAAGGGGGAAAACATGCGGGCTTTTAAAGTGAGCCAAGGTAAAAGAAGATATTAAAAGTTGATAATAGATAGCATGGGAAGCTCTAGAAAATGCACAACAGCTGGGTGTGGTGGCACCTGCCTTTAATCCCAGAATTCAGGAGGCAGAGGTAGGAGGATCACTGTGAGTTTGAGGCCAGCCTGAGACTACATGCTGAATTGTCCAGGTCAGCCTGGGCTAGAGTGAGACCCCTGCAGACGGGAAGATAAGATACAGACAGTAATCCAGAGCACCAGGGAAGCTCTCGAAAGCATCACCTTGACATCCGCTTTGAACTCCCTGTTCTGCAGTAATAAGGCCAGATGACCTGACAGGAGCAGTCAAGGCTACACTTCCTTGCCTCTGAGCAGCTCTGGGCTTTTCCTCTTTCTTTGCTAGGATCATGACCTGGTGAAATTGTGTCTGAAAGGTCAGCCCATGAGGGAGACCAGAGGAAGTTGCTTCATCTGTAATGAACTCTAGATTTCTCAGTGAGTTGCTGGACAGGACTGTTAGAGCCGCTGCTATTGCAGCAGCCCTTTCTGACCTGGTAATTCTCACGATGGAGTCCTTATTTAGGCCTTGCCTTTGGGTTCCCAGGTTCGGGTGTGTCTTTTCTCCCAAACCTGAAAATGGACAGTTCATGTGTTTCAGTCCCCTTCCTAACGTGTCTGCACCCACATGAAATTTTTCATTCTCTTCTCTAGTGAGAGTGTTCTACCTTTAAAAATATCTTTTAAAAAATTTTATTTATTTGAGAGAGATAGAGACAAACAGAGAGAATGGGCACGTCAGGGCCTCCAGCCACTGCGAACGAACTCCAGACACATGACCCACCTTGTGCGTCTGGTTTTGCGTGGGCACTGGGGAATCAAACTCCCATCCTCTTGCTTTGCAGGCAAAGGCCTTAACTGCTAAGCCATCTCTTTAGCCAAGCATGGTGGCTCATCTCTTTCAACCCCAGCTCTTAGGCTGAAGCAGAAGTTCCACAGGTTCAAGTGGGACCTTATCTCAAAAAGAATGAAAAAGAAAAGAAAATCTTTGCTGAATTTACATTTTATGGATTTTTTTTACTATAAATCAGATGCATTCTCTATGGATTTCACTTTTTAATTCTGTATTCATTAAAATTTGCTTCGGCTGCAGCGAAAATCAGAAAGATGAAGCTTATCTTAACTCATGTAAATAGAGGCAGTCCAAGTATGCTAAGATCTTATTCTCCATTATCCAGAGGGCTAATCCCCGCCTGCCAGCCTATCTTCCCCAACTTCTTAAAGGTTGCTCATGCCACTCTGCTGATGACCTGTAGGCTAATGCTTAGTTAACATAGCTATCAAAAATCTAAGGGAGGGTCAGAATAAATGTCTAAGTACAATTAGAAAGTCCTGACTCTAAGACAAACACAAAGGATGCTGGGGAATAACCATTGATCTCTGAGACAAGCCCTTTGGGGACTATTTTTTTTCCAGGATGTGTAAGAAAAAAAGCTAGAATAACTTGAGTGTTGTTTAAATCAGAATTAGCTTATAATTTTACATTGTGACATTTTGAATGTATTACTCTGACTTTCAAAGTTTTTACCTGGTCTATAAAAGGGTAGAATATTAAGCGAATTTTAAATTATTTGTCATTTTACTACTTTTCTGAGTTTAACTTCTTTCCTAAAGATGTATCTAAGGTTTTATTAAAATTCTAAGTATAGCAAATGCAATTGAACATTGCAAACATGAAATATTGAAGAGGAAATATATGCTTCTTATCTTTATGGAAGATAAATATATTCAACCCACTATTGAGAATAGTCTACAGAAACATTGTAACCATAGATATTATGAATGTTCTGGTGAGAATGAATTCAAACAAAAATTAAGTATAAGTCTAGAATTATTAGTTAACTGAAAATTAGCTGATAAAGCAGCAGCAGATATATTCCCACTGATACTGTAGATGTTCAGTTCTATTCTTCATAATAGAGTTGAGAAAATGTATTTATACAGTTATCCTCAGTATAAACAATAGTTTCTTTCACAGCCTTGTGTGCTAGACTGCAAGTAATGTTTCTTTCCTCCACAGGCCAGAAGGTTGATAGCTGTTGGCCTAGGCGTGGCAGCGTTTGCATTTGCAGGTAAGACCAGGAGAAATGTGTGTCAGTCCATTACTGGGAGCTGCGCCCGGATCTCTCTGAGCAGACGTTGAGCGCTGCCTCCCGGTCAGTGGCACAAGTCGGATGCCCAGCTCAGCTGCACAGCCCCTCTTGAGCACGGTGACACAGATCTCACCAGAGGGCCCCACGTTCCTGTGGAAGATCTTAGCCAGGAAGTAGGCCTGTATAGGGGTCCCTGTAGGGCCCTCAAGGTGACCTGCAGGTCAGTGAGGTCCTCCTCATTGGGGAAGACCTTATGACATCACTTGGGTCCACAGTCCGTGTGGACACCTCCTCAAACACCAGGCAGATGGGATGAGGAGGCATGACTTAGGCTGGCAGGTCCCCCTGGCCCTCCTCTTGCTCTGTTCGGGCCACTTCAGGGGCAGGAGCACCCAACAACAGCAGCTGTGGCCCCATTCTGCTCCCCACAACCTCCGACCTCTTTTTAAAATATATATATCATTTAAAGTAGCAAAGAAGTAGGTTTCCATATGGCTCATTCATAACATCTTGTGTTTTAACCCTCCCTCCACTCCCTCTTTCCCCCCATCCCCTCCCCTGGCTCACCTAGACCATTCCATCCCGGTATTCTGTTCTTACACAGCAGCTAGAAGAGGAGAGTATTCTCCCCTTAAAGGCTCCCCTGCCCTCCCCTCTCCTTTCTTCCTTGTGGCCCTTTCAAATTCTGAGTTTTTAATATTTAAAAAAATTATTCATTTACAATGAGAGAGAGAGAAGAGAAGAGAAGAGAAGAGAAGAGAAGAGAAGAGAAGAGAAGAGAAGAGAAGAGAAGAGAAGAGAAGAGATTAGAGGAGAGACAGAGAATGGGAGCGCCAGGGCCACTAGCCACTGCAAATGAACTCTGGGTGCAAGGGCCACTTTGTGCATCTGGCTTACATGGGTATTTGGGAAATGAACCCAGGCCATCAGGCTTTGCAAGCAAGTGCCTTAATCACTGAGCAGCTCCAGCCTAATTCTGAGGTTTTTTTTTTTTTTGAGAATACAACATTTTAAAATGAATTCTGAAGAAATTGTCATAAAACAATTTTAACATTTGAATAGACTTAATTATAAATTCAAATTTTAAATTTTCATTTTAAATTTGAGAAAGTTTACTTTTTCCAGCTATTTCAAAATTACAAACAAAAAGAAGGCTGGAGAGGTGGGTCATTGGTTTAGGCACTTGCCTGCAATGCCTAACTACCAGGCTTCCATTCCTCAGTACCCATATAAAGCCAGATGCACAGAATGGCGCATGTATCTGGAGTTCTTATAGCAGCTGGAGGCCCCAGAACGCCCATTCTCTCTGTCTGTCTGTCTGTCTCTCTCCTTGCAAATAAATAAACTATTTTTTAAATCTTTACAGAAATTATGAAAAGAACTTATATCTATATTCTACAGGAACATATCAAGTTCATGCTGTTAATTAGAATAGCAGATCTCTTCCAGAGCCAAATAAAACTAAGTAAAGGAATTTCTAAGTATAATTCATTTTGTTATAACTAGATTTTATTTATGCTTAAAGTAAACCTTAAACTATCACTTCTTTGAAGCCTTTATCTGCCTTTTACACTAAGATAGGAATTCAGACACTATGCCCACTTATGATTTTGAAGAGATTTTTAAAAAATATTTTATTTATTTGCAAGCAGAGAGAGAGATAGAAGGAGAATGGGCTCCCGATGGCCTTCAGCCGATGCAAATGAACTCCAGATGCATGTACCCCTTTGTGCATCTGGCTTTAATGGGCACTGGGGAATTGCATCCAGGTTGTTGGGCTTTGTAGGAAAGCACCTTATCTGCTGAGTCATCTCTCCAGCCCACTTTTGAAGAGTTTTGAGGTTATAATTGTAGAATCAAATGTTAGACTCTTCAATGGAACTCTTTCTTTAAAAAAAAAATTTATTTATTTGGAGGGAGGGAGGAAGGGAGAGAGAGAGAGAAAGAGAGAGAGGGGGAGAGAGAGATTGAGAGAGAGAGAGAAGATGTGCCAGGGCCTGCCGCTGCAAACAAACTCCAGGCACATGTGCCACTTTATGCATCTGGCTTTATGTGGGTACTAGGGAATCGAACCCAGGTAGTTAGGCATTGCAGACAAGTGCCTTAACCACTGAGACATCTCTCCAGCGCTCAGTGGCACTCTTAATGGTTAGAATATGAATTGAAGTCGGTAGTGTTATATACAGTTTTCTAACTAATCTTGTCTAATAATACAGAAGTATACTGATTAGGGTGCAGATTAGGGTACAGAAGTCCTCAAAATAATTTAGGATGCTTTGTTCTAGATTCTTAGTTGTCAACACTCAGAGGAATTTGAAGATCAGAATGCTTAGGAAGGGAGAACTATGAAGGGAGGTTTTAGAGGGAGTAGCCATCCTCAGTGAGAAAAACTGACAGCATCCTCTGTAAATATTTCATGTGTCATTGTGTTTTACTTTAGTGATAACCCCCCTAAGGCACCCATGCCATATTTAGCATAAGTAGTATTTTTTAAAAATATTTTAAAGTGATTATAATGGTAAAAATCAATATAACTAATACTTTCAGTTTTTGGAGGTAGGGTCTCGCTCTAGCCCAAGCTGACCTGGAATTCGCTATGTAGTCCCAGGTTGGCCTCAAACTCATGGTGATCCTCCTAATTCTGTCTCCTGATGCTGGGACTAAAGGCATGTGCCACTGTGCCCAGCACAACTAATACATTTTAATATCATAAGTATCTTTTATAAAGATACTTTTTAAGAAAGGGATTGTTTCTGTGTGGTTTATTGTAAAAAAGAAGAGTAGGGTGTTAACTGATAACTTATTGAAAATTTCTTTTTTTATTATCATGAACTAGAACCTTATACATTTATCGGCTATGATAATAATATTAAAATCAATATAATATAATAAATTAGATATTTGATAATTTAACATAGTATATTAGAGATTTGAAAAATAGGGCTTTTTCATCAATCTTGAAATATTAATTTGGGATAGTATATTTAAAAAACTATCAATAACTGACATGTTAGGCACCTTAAATCTATTGAGGGCTGGAGAGATGACTTAGTGGGCAAAAGCCTTTGTCACATAAGTCAGAGTTTGGATACCTAGACCCCATATAACAAGCTGGAGGAGCTGTATCTTCTGTAATACCAGCACGCGTGCTGGCTAAGAAGGGAGCTGAGGACTGGAGTTTCCCAGAAGCTTGCAGCCCAGTCAGCTTGGTGAACCGGTGATCAGCAGTGAGGAGAGACCCTGCCCCAGTGCAGGTAGAAGATGAGGACTGGTTCCCAGAAGCTGTCCTCTGACCTTCACATGTGCACATCCACCCAGACACATATGTGTCATGGTTTGATCCAGGTGTCCCCCACAGACGAATGAATGTGTTCTGAGTGATCCATCCTCAGCGGATGGCAGTTTGGGTTTTACAACCTTGCTGGAGCTGTGTGTGTTGTTGGGGCCGGTTTATGGGATTATAAACCAGCTTCCCCTTGCCAGTGTTTGGCACACCTTCCTACTGCTGTTTGCAGTGCTGTGGCGGAGGTGATGTCCACCCTGTGCTCATGCCATCGTTTTCCCTGCCAGGATGGAGTCTCCCCTCGAGTCCATAAGCCTAATAAACCCACTCCTCCACAAGCTGCTTTTGCTTGGGTTCTTTCTGCAAATAGAAAGCTGATTGCAACAACACGTCTCTCTCACACACACACACACACATACACTCCAAAATAAATATTTTTTAAAAACTGACATTGATATTGAAAGTATATTTATATTTATTCTTTTTACTATTTAGGTCGCTATGCATTTAAGATATGGAAACCTTTAGAACAAGTAATAACAGAAACAGCAAGAAAGATTTCATCTCCTGTAAGTTAAATGGGGCTGTAGGTAGAAATCTTTTTTTTTTGTTTGTCATGTTTGAAAGTCTTAGATTTTTCTAACCTTTGTAGAAGTTGATTTCCCTCATTTAATTTATGAGTTTCTCTAATTTATTGATTTCATTTAAGTTTCTTAGTCATTTGATTCTTATATTTAAACCTCATTCCTGCTTTTGATATCTATTATAATGCAGTTATTGGTATTACATTAACTTTTAGATGACTTGTTTTCTACTTTATATTGTTTTTTTTTGTTTTGAGACAAATTTTCTTATAGCCTTGAACTCCTAATCCTCCTACTTCCCCCTTCCAAGTCATCTCCAGCCTGTGCTGCTCGTTAGCTTCTGAGATGGGGGTCTCAGTATATAGTCTAGGCCAGCTTTGACCTCTCTTTCTTCGCTTCATATTCCAGGTGCTGGGGTCACAGGCACAAACCACCCCACCTGGTCTGTTTTCCCTTTCTACATAGCTCTCCTTTATTTAATGAACACTTAGAGTACTGACCATTTACTAACCCTGTGTCAGGAGTTGGAGTGGCTAGTTCTTGCTTTGATAGGGTTATCTTGAAATTTGAAATGAGTTTTCTTTTACCATCTACCTGAATATCTCAAACATCAAGATTTCAATCCTCTGGGGCTGTAGTTCTTCTACCAGGATCATAGATACTCTGGTGAATTTAGCGTAAGTGAAGAATTGATGACAGAAGGTATCTAAGGGGATCATGTGACCACTGAAGACCACAAAGAAACATGGACTCCTGGGAAATAGAAGCATATTTGGTTTGCAGCATTTCAGAACGAATAGCTTGTTTTTGCAAAGCCCTTCCACAAGATGACATACTGACAAATAATTAAACCTAGGTTCCAAAGAACTGCAAGAGATTTTCCAAACCTGTAAGTGCCTCCATTTATACTTAGGTTTGTTTTGTTTTGCTGTTTATGTTTCTGTTGGCTAAAGTACTGGTAGACATTGAGTGCTCACTCAGTTCTATTCAGTTAGGACCTACTACATGCCAGGCATTGTAGGCAGCATTGTAGTCAAAGACCAAATCATATTTCCTCTAGGAAATCACCATCTTAGTGGTGATAGACAATAAAATAATTTAGTAAGATACGTAATTTCTAAAATAATTGAAAGCTTAAGCAAACCAAATCTGGGTAAGAGTCAAAAGAATAAGACAGAGAGGAATCATTGAATTAGTGAGGCCCTCTGAGAAGATGCAGAAGCAGATCATGTGAACGGAAGAAAGCTTTCTGTGTGTGTGGTAGGAACACTGCATTAGCCACAAAGGTAATTCCAGTGGAGTCTATGAAGGGACTACTACTACTTTGGATCCATATCCCCGAGGGTCTAAGAGACTCTGACAGAACCTTCACAGGGAAATCTTTGGAAAGGTGTTGAGCCAGGGGCGGGGTGTGGCTTGGCCATCGGCTTTGAGTATAGACTAGAGTCAACCAGAGGAGCATAATGGAAATGGTGGCCAAGTTCTTTAAGCCAATGTTAGTTTTGTCTTTCCATATTTATCACTAATAAATGGAGACAATTTTAGAAATAATATCACTTCTGTTTTAGTGAATCTCAGTATATATATCATAAATATAAATTCCTCAGCTTTGTGAAATAACTATGTTATTTAGTGTTTGCAAGAAGAGAACAGGAAAATGAGACCATGTTCACCCCTTAGTAGGGGCTTGCTATAAGGCAGGCAGATTGTAACAGGCATGTGGAGTCTGGAATCTGCATTTTGTGAGGAGAGGGAAATGACGTGACACTTCCTTCTCTCTCTCTCTCCCTTTTGTCCTCACCCTGTGAAGTATGGCTTTTGATAAATCTGGCTGCTGCTTTTTTAACTCCCACAAAGTATTATTACCATTTGAGGTGAAAATTTTTAGAATATTTTAATCATCATCATGTATTAAGATTCTATCTTGAGAGTTTTTTAGATTGTATGTAACCTGCTCATAATAAAGTGAGTTCTTTCAGGTATGGATTTCTTCCAGACACTAGATTTTTGAGGAGACATTTCTGAGGTTCCATTTCCTACTGGGTAAAAATAAAATAAATTCACTCCACGTTTGCCTTTAAGGTTAATGATCTTTGTGACTACAGAGAAGAGTGACAGTTTAGGAAATATCTACTTACCTTATGCTGACTCAAAATTTTAGAGCTCCCTAAGGTCACTGAAGACTCATAGGAATATTTGTTCTGAATAAATATACCTATCAGCCTTAAGCGTGATTTGAAAATAAATATAAGAACAAAGGAGCTCCTGTAGAAATGCATGCTGCAGATCAAGTTGTACATTGCTATTCTATTCATTAGAAAGTAAAGTCGGGAATATTTGTTTGGTTTGTGTAGTGGATTGTAGACTACTTGACACTTGGAATTGTGTGAGGCATTCCTCAGAGTGCTGGTATGTTAAACATGCTGAAGGACAGAGCTTGACTCCTCTCACCTGAAAAGTGCATGGTGCATTGTAGATATTAAAGCATTTGCCAAACGAATGAATTTCCAGTGGCTATTACCAAGTAGAAGCTACAGTAAGAGAACAGTTTATCAAACTCTTTATCAACGAGAACAGTTTATATAAATGGCCAGACATGGACTAAGTAGGAATGAGTTTTTAAGCTCTGATCATTTCTGTGATTACTTTTACTTATTCCTCTTTTTCATTTGTATATGTGACATATGTTTGTTTTTGAAAATTTAGAAAGTTAAAGTTTAATAAAGTAGAAAATTAGTCATAACTTTACCACTCTAAAATAGTACTATATTACAAACATTGTGATGTATATTCTTTCAGATTTTACTTAATGTGACATATGTAGTCGGCGCTCTGTATCCATATGGCCCTCATTTGTGGATTCCGCCAGCTGTACATTGAAAATGTTTTGGTGAAAAATCTTGCATCTGTGCTGAACATGTATACTTTTTTTTCTTGTCATTGTTCCCTAAATACAGCACAGCAGCTATTAACATAGCTTTTGGACTGTATTATGCATTATAAGTTATCTGCAGATGAAGGTGTACAGGAGGATGTAGGTAGCAGAGATGCACATCCTCTAGGAGGGTCTAGACCAAGCCCTGCGTACACCAGTTCTTCCTTACGAGCACAGCCTGGGGTTTTAGAAACGGGTCTCTGCAGTTATGTACGAAAGCTGGCTTCATACATCCTGTTCCCATTTCAAGCTCCTCACAATTATTTCTCCTTGTCTCCTCTACTTGCTCCTCCTCTCTCTGCCCCCCCTCCTTTCTTTTTCATCGCAGCCTGTAGCCCAGGCTGGCTAGCCTCAAATTTAAAATCCTCCCGCCTCTACCTGCTGAGTGCTTGGATTGCAGCCATGCCCTGCCACACTTAGTCCCCAATGTCCCAAACATTGTTTAACCCCCATCCCTTGCACATCTTCATGTCAAAACCTTTAACCTCCTCTTTGCTAATTTCAGAAGCCAGTTCTCAGTTGAATTGTATTTTCCCACAGAAGCATTTGAGCCCCAAACTTCCTCACTTTTGGCTTCTAGTTTTCCTCCTACTTCACTGCTGTGTCTTCTTTACTGATGACTCTTCCTTCCAAGTCATCCCAGAGCAGAGTCCTTGGACGGACACTTGGGCAGTCTCCCTCAGTCTTGTGGCTTTACGTAGTCTGTCCCCTGATGACTCAAATGTTATCTCGGGTTTAACTTCTCTTCATTTACATTGCTTCAGTTCTCTGGAAAGCAGACCCAATGCTCCTGGGAGCAACGGGTCTCCAAAGGAAAGGAAGAAAGGCAGAGGAACTAGTTAGGCTGACTGTGCTTTAAACGAAGGCCAGGCTCTCTGAAGCTAGGAGGGCTCGTTGTTCACAATTGGGAAGTGAGTGTAGCTGAGTCCAAGGCCTCAACCTTAGAGCACTCCCCTTAGCCAATCATTTGAGATATTGGCTGCTCTAACTAATGGTTGACTTGATTTAGGTGAGACAATTCCCAAACAGACCCAGCTGGCATCTGTCTGCAAGAGTCTGTCTGGAGAGAAAGGCCTTCCCTCGAACAGGAATCTGGACCGTGCATAGCCTGTCCCATATTCGGCCATCAAGCAAGCTAATGTCTCTCTCACACAACTTGTAAAATCTAGCCACTCTTCACACCTCCTCAGCTACCACTCATCCATCCATTGTCCCTCTTCCCATTCCTCTGATCCTCCCCACTCCTGGTTCCCTCCAGCCTCTCCTGGCTTGCCTGCTAGCTTGCACTTCATCTTTCTCTGTTGGCCCGTTTAGTAGGCAAAAAGATACACTCAATATCAATGTAAATGACTCCGTCAAGGTTTTCCAGTGAGAAAAGTACTTCAGTACTTAGAAAAGTACTGGTGTTTTGCTTCTATTAATCTTCTGTTCTTTCAGTTATATTTCACTCTAGAAAAATTAATGAATTTAAAAAATATTCATTTGCAAGCACATAAAGAGAGGAGAGAGAGAGAGAAAGAAAGAAAGAAAGAGAGAGAGAGAGAGAGAGAGAGAGAGAGAGAGAGAGAATGGGTGTGCCAGGGCTTCCTGGAGGCTGCTGCAAACAAACCCCAGATGCATGTACAACCTTGCGCATCTATCTGGATTTACACGGATACTAAGGAATTGAACCAGAGCCGTTAGACTTTGCAAGCAAGTGCCTTAACCACTGAGCCATCTCTCCAGCCTAAATTAATGCTTTTGAAAGTGAAAAATATTGTCAACAATTCTTAATGTTCATTTTGTTAGAGTTTCTTTTTTTAGTGTTTTATTTATTATTTGCAATGAGAGAGAGAAAAGAGAAAGAGAGAATGGGTATGCTAGGGCCTCCTGCCACTGCAAATGAACTCCAGTTCCATGTGCCACTTTGTGCATCTGGCTTTACGTGAGTCCTGGAAAACCAGGCCACCAGGCTTGGCAAGCAAGCACCTTTCACCACTGAGCCATCTCCCCAGTCCCTGGGTAGAGACCCTTGAAAAGGACCATCATGTGGTTCTTTTCCCCCTTGCGACTTCAGGTTGTACTAGAGCACAATGCATTCCTCTTACTGCAGCAGTGTGATGGGATTGAGGTCATGCTACCTCGTGCATGGAACTAATTATTTCCTGCTCTTTCTTTCCTGTGCAGAGCCTTTCATCCTACTATAAAGGAGGATTTGAACAGAAAATGAGTAGGCGAGAAGCTAGTCTTATTTTAGGTATAAGGTAAGTGTGTTGCCAAAGTATTTGTTTTGTGGCTCATAGTGTTTTGAAAAGTGGGGAGAAAAGTTATAATAAAGTTGTATTTATACTTAAAATCACAAATGAAAACCAGGACAGAAAATAATGTATTTTTGCCTTTTAAAACTTGAGATGTAAATCAATGATAGTTAAGATATTCCTTGCTCTTTAAAGTTACCTAAGTTTCAGATAAATCAATGAAGATACCTCTCATTGTGACACTAAAATCGCTCTGAACTGGTTTTACAATTTGATATATATCATATTTTAATTATAATGCAGACCCTGTTTTACAATTCTTTTTTCTTCTGCAATTTGATATTTGACCATATTTTATTTTAGTCATTTCATCTTGGTATATCCATTATTGTCTAATTTTGGAAATTATAGTAGAAAAGTTAATGGCATTATGTGATTCCTATATGATTTATCATTAATAGTTAATGTTAGAAATGTTTCCTCCTACCATAAATTTCCAAGAAACTTTATTCATTTTACTCATTTGTTTCTGGTGTTGGGGATTGAACCCAGGGCCTTGGACATGATAGATAAGTGCTGTAAAACTGAGCTAGCTCCCCAGACTTGGAATTTGGAGACAGGGTAGCCTAGGCTGGCCTTGAACTTGGGATTCTCCTGTCTCCACATCCCAAATGCTGGGGTTGCAGGTATGCAGCATGCACTTACATTTTGAAAGTTGGTTACAGTATATCATACACAACAAATCTCCTGGTGATTTAATCAGTGTGATTAAGCAGAAGTTAATTAAGTTTTAATTTCTTATAGGTCAACATAATTTTTAAGCCAACATATTTTATTAATTTTTATGACCTGGTAAGGAAAAAAAAAAGGAGTGGGGGCTTGTTTTAGCTTGGTTCTTTATTACAATCTAAGAGATAGATGTTTCCTTATCAGTGAATAGAAAATAGAGGGTGTTCAGCAAAGGAGCTGTGCTATTTAGCTCCCTATTTGTATTAGACAAGGTCCTCTCGAGAAACAGAACTGATAGACTGAACATATATCATAAAGGGGATTTATTAGACTGACTTACAAGATGCAGGCTGGGCAGCAACAATAGCTTGTCCGTAGACTGGAGAGTCTGTGAACCTAGTAGCTGCTCAGTCCACACATGTCTTAGCAGTCCCAGTCTGGCACTGAAGGCCTGGAGGAGTCCTGGAGAGCCCTGGTCTTCTGTCCATGTGGGAAGGCTGAAGAAGTTGGTTTCTGATGTCCAGCAAGGACAGCGGCATCAGGGTAGATGCACACACTAGGGAGTAGCACAGGCAGCCAGGCAACAGGCTGGAGCTTCTTCATATGTAGTCCACCTCCAAAAGGGCCACCCGCTCTGAGAAAAGCTTTTATCCCCTCCATCCATCCTTTCTGGAAATGCCCTCACTGATTCACCCAAGTGGTATGTTTCTTGCCTGATTCCTGACCTGATCAAGTGGATCACAGAACTTAACCTTCACACTGTAACTTGCTTAATATTATTCAGATTGGTTTGTTACTACTCCTAAAATTTTTGGCTGTCACAATATCCCATTCATAGACTTGAGAAGTAAGTATAAAACATGTTATAAAACCTAACATAAAGGTTCTTAAAGATAATCATTTAATGTTATTCATTGTACCTATTTTGGACAGATACATAGAATTTTTTAAAAAATATTTTATTCATTTATTTGCAGGGGGTGAGAGAGAGAAAAAAAACAGTGAGAGAACATACAGAAATCACACCAACTACTGGAGCTTGAACAATATGCTATTAAACAATGAATGGGTCATTCAAGAAATTAAATTTGAAATTGAAAATTTTCTTGAACTAAACAAGAATGAAAGTACATCATACCAGAACCTATGGGACACCATGAAGGCAGTCCTAAGGGGAAAATGTATAGCTCTAAATGCCTTCATAACAAAGACAGAGAGATACCAAATTAATAACCTTACTAACCAGAGAGAATGAATGGGCACACCAAGGCCTCTAGCTACTGCAAATGAACTATAGATGCATGTGCCACGTTGGGCATCTGGCTTTATGTGGGTACTGTGAAATTGAACCCAGGTCATTAGGCTTTGCAGGCAATGCCTTAACCACTGAGCCATCTCTCCAGCCATTTTTTTTGTATTTTTGAGTTCTCTTAATATATACGATAATTATAAAGTTTCATCTCTTATGAAAATTCTGTTGTTAACAGATTATAATGTCAGATGAACTTGGACATGAATACCAATTTCACCACCTAATAGGTTTGTGACCTCAGTTTCATTAACTGTGAAAATACATAATGTTAGTTTCTCCTGCATAGACTCGTTGTGAAGATTAAATTTAGTAATGCATAGCACGATTTTACCAAAAAACAGAACATGTGGTAACTACTCAGTAAATATCAACTTAGCGGGCTGAATCCTATCTGATTCTGCCACTTAGGCACTCCACTGAGTGATCTTAGCAAGGTAGTTTTTTTAGCTTTTTGCACATCATTTTTGAACTGTGGTTACTATTTTATCCTCTTAAAATAATGTAAGAATGATATGATACAGTCTTTCTAAACAAGTGCTACCAGTTAGGAGATGGAAACCAAATGTTGGCTCCTCTCTCTTTCCATCCAGAGAAGCTAAATATTTAACTGTAATATGTTAAAAATATGAAATTAGTTGACCTACATCTGCTGGCCTCCCCTTCCCCTACAGCACAGGCTGGGGATTGAACCCAGGGGCTTGTGTGTAGTAGGCGAGGGCTCTACCACTGAGCTATGTCCATGTCCTCTACCCTTTCTTTTGAGATGCAAGATGTGAATACATTACTATGGCTCTGTTTTCTGTGGTTACTGTCTCTGAACTATGTAGACTGTGTACCAAGGTGGAAGAGAAAATGGAGCTGAGCCTATTGATACTGTGTTAGATAAAAACACTGTGCTGCTGGAAGATTCTGTGCAGTCTTATCCATTTCACTTACTGGTGACTCTTTACTAAGATGCTTAGGTTTTCCTTTGCAAAAGAATGGTTTTCTTTACCACAACTTGCCACTACAACAAAAAGCCTAAATATTTTACTAGGCTGCCCAGATATACTATTACTATATCTGATATTATCTGAGATGATACACATCTGTGATTTTAAACTTTCAAAAATGAATATGAAACTCTGTTTAAACTAAATGTTATTCAAGACACCAATGATAAACAAACTGTTCCATTTGCTAGCCGAATAGGGAATATTACTCAGTTTCCACATCTTATCCCCTCTTTCCCCGCTAGCAAAATGTATTCCAGGAAGTAGTTTAAAATCTGTGATCTAGGTGACATGATATTTAAAGTTACATCGAAGCTTTACAGTGAAATTATATACTGGAGGTATATCACAGCTACGTGTAATTTTTATGCTGTTCAAAAGCTAGGATTCTCCTCTCTTCAATGTTTATAGCAACAAACCAACATATTAAAAAGTAGTAAGGACCTAGAGACAGGATAGCTAAACCAAAAATAAAAGGAATATGCTCTGCAGGTAAGAAAAAATCCTTCCTCATCCTCAGTTCACCCTAAGAATATAATTAACATGCTTGTGCACATGAGCTTTTCTTCCTTGAGCCCTAGTATTTTAATCTAGTTTGATGGCTTGCAGATCTCAATTGACATAATACTTTATAGAGTTTTATGTATAGAAATCTACTGTTTTTTCTAGGCAATGTAATTAATTTTCAAGGATAATTTTGACTGAAATAGTTTTCAGACTTTGTTTTATGTGTTCAATTAAAACTTAATATCCAGAATAAGAACCAATATCCCCTGCATCCTCAAAAACTGAAAAATAGAAATTTTGGGGTTACCAAATATATATCTTCATTATCTAGTGATCAGCTTTATGATATAAGGCTTTTAAAGCCCCCTTTTCTTTTTAATTATTACTTTTTTAAAATTTATTTTTGGTTTTTTGAGGTAGGCTTTTGCTCTAGCTCAGGCTGACCTGGAATTCACTAGTCTCTGGGTGACTTCAAACTCATGGTGATCCTCCTACCTTGGCCTCCCAAGTGCTGGGATTAAAGGTGTGTGCCACCATGCCTGACTTACTACCTTATTTTTGACAGTATCCTTTTGTTTGTTTGTTTGTTTGTTTGTTTTGGGGGGGTTGTTGAGGCAGGGTCTCACTCTAGCCCAGGCTGACCTGGAACTCCCTATGTAGTCTCAAGGTGGCCTCGAACTCATGGTGATCCTCCTACCTCTGCCTCCCAAGTGCCGGGATTAAAGGTGTGCACCACTGCATCTAGTTTATACATATATATTTGACCATAATTCCTCATCATTGCTTCCTCTTATCCCTCTCCCACCCCTCCAAGCCCCTTCTTCCCAATTAACCCCCTTCCTACTTTCATGTCATTTCATGTGTGTGTGTATGTGTAACCCTTTGAGTTAAATTAGGGTTGTTTACATTAGCATGGGTGGGGAGTTATTTACCGGACTATGGGCAATTTACCAGTGGCTATGCCTCTGAAGAATAACTTCCCCTCCCCCAGCAACCATGGAGTACAGATAACTACTCTGGCAGGAGTGAGATCTGGTGATAGAATGTTGGCAGGCTCTGTCTTATATAGGAAACCATAGCTGTTGTGAGTTCATGAATGTAATGGCCATGGCATGCCCAGAAAACAGGCCCTCCCCATCTTTTGGCTCTTAACATTCTTTCCGTCTTTGCATCTGCTTTATTCCCTGCACCTTGGAGGAGGTGTTGTAGATGTCCATTTAAGTCTGAGTGCACAAGACTCAGCCACTCTCAGCACCATGACCAGCAGTGTATATCTGTATTAACCTCTATTCAGTGCAAAAGACACTTCTGTGATCAAAGCAAAGCAGCACTGCTGCTGTGGGTGTAAGCATAAATATTGTGACAACCTGTCCATGTAACATATGACCTGTGGTCGAGTCTCTCCAGGGACCTATGACCACACTAGCCTTGGGCTTTTAACCAGTTTTACAGTAACAGGCATAACTTCTCTCCTGGGAAGTAGTCCTTAAGCTCAGAAAGCAGTGGGTTGCCTCCATCTCAGTCATGCCACATCTTCCCTGGAAGATCGGGAGAGTCCACTGCTGGTTAAGCACCTCCCGCACTATAGAGGCTAGTTCTTCCCTTGGCAACTTTGTTAGTTTACAATACAATAATCTCATCTTATATTATCTTATATTAGAGCCATTGTTCTTTAAGAAGTTCACCCACTGAATATTCATTCATTTATTTATTTGCAAGTAGAGAGAGAGAGAGAGAGAGAGAGAGAGAGAGAGAGAGAGAGAGAGAGAGACTAGAGACAGACAGAGAGAATGGGCACACCAGGGTCTCCAGCATCTCCACACATCTCCACACATCCAGATGCATGTGTCACTTTGTGCATTTGGTTTATGTGGGTACTGGGGAATCTAACTTGGGTCCTTCTGCTTTGCAGGCATATGCCTTAACCACTAAGCCATCTCTCCAGCCCCCCATTGAATATTCAATCAGGTAGTATTTTAAGATATAAGTCCCATTGTCTGCCCCTAAGTCTCTTAGAAACTACCTTAGGAGAAATGTCCATTATGCACAGAACAACTAGAAAACATATAAAGATGAGCTAGAAGCACCAAAAAGACAACAATACGCATGGAGTAGCCAGAGGACACTGAATACTACTGGAACTTTTCACAGCAATGCCTTCTTCATTTCATTTTAAAAAATGTTTTATGAGAGAGAGAGAGAGAGAGAGAGAGAGAGAGAGAGAGAGAGAGAGAATGAATTGGGCATGCCAGGGCCTTTTGCCGCTGCAAACACACTCCAGACACATGTGCCACTTTGTGTATTTGGCTTTACAGGGGTACTGGAGAATCAAACCCAAGCTGCCAGGCTTTGCAAGCAAGTACCTTTAACTGCTGAGCCATTATTCTAGCCCCTTCATTTCATAATAAACAGTTAAGCAATGTGTTATTCATAGTCCTTACACAATATATAATTGTTAGTTTGTCAAAATTCTTTTTTGCATCAAAAGACTTATTCATTTTCCTTAAAGAATACTATTTTGTATACTAATTCTTCATCGATAGTGCTTTGTGGAGGAGGGTGAGGAAGTACTCTTTTGAGACAGTCCAGGCTGTCCTTGAGTTCACATCCTCCTGCCTCAGCCTCCTGAGTTCTGGGATTATAGACATGTGTCACTATGCCAGGATCTGTTATTTACCTGGAGGAGTTTAGCAGTAGAGTGTAATTGGCAAAAAGAAAAAAATCTGCTAAAGAATCGGAACACTTACAGAACCAAGGATTGACACTTGATCTCAAGGAGGAGACATTTCAGAATAGAAACTCTTCTGAAGTATATTCGGCGCATTTAAAAGGGAGAGGCAACCTCTGCAGACCTTGATGCCTTGGGATTATTTGACGCTCCTGATGAGCTTTCTGAGTCATTCAAGACATGTTAGATTCGTTGAATTCAAATCTTAACAAGTACAGAATAGCAAATGTATTTTTATGATCATCCTTCAATAGACCTGGGAGAAGGGCTTTATTATGTGCATTTTTGTTGTTTTGTTTTTTTTAAACATGTTCAAGATTGGATGATTCATTCTTATCAGAGAGTTGTTTCCTTTTTTAAAATAATTTATTTATTCATTTTCAAGCAAAGAGATACAGAGAGAGAGAGAGAGAGAGAGAGAGAGAGAGAGAGAGAGAGAGCACCAGGGCCACCACCTTATGGGTCTGGCATATGTGGGCACTGGGGAATTGAACCCGGGGCCTTAGGCACTGGAGGCAAGTGCCTTAACTGCTGAGCAATCCCTCCAGCCTCAGTTTTTTGTTTTTTTAAGGTAAGGTCTAGCCCAGGCTGACCTGGAATTCACTATGTACTCCCAGGCTGGCCTTGAACTCATGGCAATCCTCCTACCCCAGCCTCTCAAGTACTGGGATCAGTGGTGTGTGCCACCATGCCTGGCTGAATTAAGATTTTGAATTTATATCTACATAATTAAAATTACCTGCTTTTTAGACCTTACAGTCATTCTTTCAGTTAGCTACTATCATTACAACCATTGGAGGTTAAATAGCTTAGATAAGATAGTATAGCTATTAGGTAGCAATTGTAGACTTTTTATTATTAGTGTTCTTTTTTTCTTTTCATGCACAAAACACTGTACTAATGAGTGCTTGCTTCAGCAGCACATATACTGAAATTGGAACGATGCACAGAAGAGATTACCATGGCCCGTGTGCAAGTATGACGAGCAAATTCATGAAGCATTCCATACTTTTTACAGTAAAATTTTCAAAAGTGTACTAGTGAGAAGCACTTCTAACTCTGGATAAGTCAGTTTCACCATCATAATTTTGGGTTTACTTTACTTTGTCCTCTAATTTTGTGTGCAATATAGGCTCTCCAGGCCAAATTCTTCCCAAGGGTTTCTTGCAAAGCTAGGTAAACTATGAGCTGTAAGGTGTTTTGAGATTGTTGATAGATGCTGGAAGCACATGCACATGCCAGGCATTTGAGAGAGAGAGAGAGAGAGAGAGAGAGAGAGAGAGAGAGAGAGAGAGAGAGAGAGAGAGAGAGAGAGAGAGAGCGCCAGGACCTCCAGTCACTGCAAACGAACTCCAGACACATGCACCACCTTGTGCATCTGGCTTTTAAGTGGATACTGGGGAATTGAACTCACATCCTTCTGCTTTGTAGGCAAATACCTTAACCACTAAGCCATCTCTCCAGCCCTTGTCTTTTTTTTAAAAACTGAGAATAATGACTGGCATTATAAAAGACTTAATAGAAATACAAAACAGCATTGAAGCGTAATTTACTTTGATTAGTGGAATTAAGTGAAAAGATGTAATTTTGTATTTGTCCACAAGATGGTGAAATTCTCATTAGTTTTTAATTTCTTGAAACCCATATAAATCATTAATTTAAAATTTACATTTGGCACTAATTATTTTTTACAGCCCATCTGCTGGCAAGGCCAAGATTAGAACAGCCCATAGGAGAATTATGATTTTGAATCATCCAGATAAAGGTAGGTAATTTTCTACTTTTCATAATAGTGAATTCCTTCCAGTTTATGCAAGCTCATTATAAATAATTTGCAGTTGAAGTAGAAGTTCCTCATAAATTCCTCCTAAATAAATGGGCCTGTAGTTCAGAGATGAATAACTCAACAAAAGAAGTAGATTCCTACCCTTAGTTTTCAAGAACTTAGATGCTGGCTTTTATCAATGAGCAGGACCTGAACCCAACTGATGCTCCTCCATTCTGATCAACAATGAAGACATGAGTTGTGAACTTTTTGGTAGAATAAACTAATTATGGGCTTTATGAATATTGTATCCATTTAATCTTAAACCTAAAAGCATGAGACGGGATTTCCTCTGCATGTCTTTAATATGTCCTAGATGGTTTTGAATTTTTAAATGTTGTTTTGGAAGGCTTTGAGGCTGAGCTATTTATTTCTAACTGGCCAGATTTTAATGTAAATTTATCTTACAGAAAGACAATTATTATAACTTTAACTACACTACAGCTGCTTGATAGAGAAAGCCCATATGCTCATTACTATTCCTGCTTTCAAATAACAGCTGGTAGGAAGTTACACCGTATTTTAGAAGTCAAAGGTGGTGAGGAAAGCGACGAGTTTCTTATATTATTTACAGACTTTCAGTTTTGTAATTATTTTGGAAAAATATAAATTTTGGGTTGCTGTTCGTCCTGACACCAAAATAAGGCATTCTTTTCCAGCCTTCTCAACTTAATTACTCACTATAAAAATTCTTTTCACCGAACATCATCTCTATTGGTTTTTGCACTTGCTGTTCTTCAGTGTGAATAAACAAGAGAATAAACTTTGAAAAGAAGGTTTGTTTAAAATTTCTAAATAGCTCCAGCAGTTACTGAAAGTATCCACTCAACTAATTTACTTTTTATTGTGTGCTTTCCGAGTAATTGACTGAGAAAGAAATGTGTTTAAGTGCCTCCTTGAAGCCCCGTGTCTTTTAGATGTCCTCTGTCCTTTGCAGGTCAAGTGAATGCTCCCGGTGTGATTGATGCCATAGTATCAAGGACTCATGTCTTTCAGGTGGTTGACACTAATATGCTTGTCTGGAAGACGCTCTGAAGAGCATCTAGGCGAATCAAAGAAAATGTTTGCCTAGCTCATGGGCCAGTAGTGTGTAAAAGATTACTTGATTCATTCTGAGACAGTATATCAGAAGTGAGATTGTTGACTCTGGAGTGCTTACTAACACCTTCCTTTCTGGATTTGTGTGGGGAGCTGGCTGGATGAGAGATAGACAGGCCAACACGAAGCTCGTATTTTCTTTAGCTTGCATTGTTGCCTTAGCATTCCCTTAACCTCTCCAAGTCTTAGTTTTATCATTTATAGAATAAAAGGATTTATTTCAAAATCTTTTGCTTATAAAATTTAATGGAATTATCTTTTATGGCCATCTATAATTTAAGAAAGATACTCTTAATCTCTTTAAATCTTTATAACCTTCAAGAATGTGTTGACACAGTAGGTACTTTTTTTCTCTGTAGAATTGCTCATTCATTCAAAACTTAAAACAGTTAAAGTTTCAGAAGTTCATGGACTTCCTAAAACCCAAGTGTATACTCACAGTAGAGAAGCTGCAGAAGTATGTAGTGAACTAAGGGATATTGGGAACTAGTCTGGATAATGGGGTTGGAATGATAGCTCATAATTCTCAAAGTTACCTCTTGAGATAAGAGATTTTAAAACAAAAATGCATCATTGCCTATAGAAAGAAAAAGCCAGGAATAGAAGGAAAGACTCTTGAGTTTGTAATTGTCCACCATCTTTGTTCTGGCCAGATGATCATTAGGGGCTGTAAATAGTCTAGAGACTTAACTCCTCTACTAGTGCTTCTAGAATTCATGAATATGCTTCGCAACACCATCCACGTAACTTTTCTGTTTGTTTTGTTTGTTACCAGCTGGTAGAATAAATTTGGAACAGAAATGTGTGATCAACTCTAATTTGTTACACATTTCACTATCAGGTTGTACAAAGAAAGTGTCACCAGAAAAATCAAGTGGAGGAAATGACTGAAAATAAAAATTTTATAACTAGTTTGAAATGAGCATTTAGATATCTTTTAGTAAAATGTAAATTTTGATTGAGTAAGATAGATTAATAAAATCTCAGTTTTTTCATCTAAGGATTTGGGGTTTTAGATTATTGCCTTAAAAGTACTGAAGAAAGATTAGTTGTTACAAAGCCAGTAGTTCATTCGGAATGCCCGGTGCACATGAAAAGTGGGGAGGAAGAGGGAGTAAATTTGAAGAACTATAGACTTCAGAGATTTAGTAACAGTCTAATCTGGAATTTTTCCAAGTCTACTTTTCCTGTGTACAACAAGTTAAAAAAATCAAAAATATATATTCCCTTTCCTTTATTACAATGTAACTGCTGTAATACCCAAGTATGGAATGCTTTTGTCCTGGGCTCTGGGTGGGGCTCTGAGGTAGGAAAGCTTGCCTAGACCTCTGGCTCTGGATTCAATGTCTGTCACCGGTGAGTCAATGGGATTCGCCATAGTTTTAGCTGCTGTGTCATCCCTCTGGCCCCAGAGTCATTTTTGATGGAGTTTCATTAATTACTCTCCTGGTAAAAGAAGTCAATTTTTACATAACGTCTTGAGACCAATATAACTTATCATATTTTACATTGAAAGCATGTGTTATAAATATTTAGAAAGAGATGTGAATGTCAACTAAATAAAAAGCATTACCTAATCTGATATTCTTTTTTGATAAATGAAGTAGATGATATTTCAGAGGGCTCTAACTTTTTTTGTCTTCATTTTAATATTTTATTTAGTCATAAGATTTTGAATTGATAGTATTTTTGTCAAGACATAATTTTGTTTTGTTATGCACTACTTTTTATATTTTATTTTTTAAAAAGGTTAAATTCTTATATTCCCTCTCCTCTGCCCCCATTCCACTGAGTGCCCTCAGTGGAGTTACTAGTATTCGCTGTGGGGTCATGCTTGGACCTGTGAAGGGACCAGCCTCTCACCATTCTGGAACTTCCCTTGGATCTGTAGCTTCAATAAACCTTTTCCTCCCATAACTGTGCCTGGCTTGGAGGCTCATCCAGCAGCACAGGAAGTGACTGTGACATGGAGGGAGTGACAAAGGGACAATTTAGAGGACAGGCAGGTGATGAATACTTGGGAGAGCAGTAAAGAATGTTGTCTTCATGTCCAGTGCAGATCTCAGGAGACAGTCTGGTGGAAATGGAGTGGGGTGTTGAGCAGACGAACCAAGAACAGAAGAGGGGCCTAGACTTAAGATGGTGTTAAAAATCAGTCTTAATAAGTCATGGAAGCCAGGCCTAGTGGCCAAGGCCTAGAATTTCAGCTGTTGTAGAGGCTAAGATGAAAGGTATTTGAGTTTAAGGTTTGCCTTGGCTACAGAGTTAAGTTCAAGACAAGAACCTCTCTCAAAAGTGAAAAAAAGGGGGGATATAGCTCAGTGGTAAAGCTCTTACCTTATGCACAAAACCTGCAAGTATAATCCTAGTACCAAAGGGAGGGAAAGAGGAACCATTGCAGAGTAAGAAGGGGAAAGGAAAAGAGAGAAGAGGGGAGGGGAGGGGGAAGAGGGGGGAGAGGAGAAAAGAAAGAGAGGAGAAAGAGAAGGAATGAAGGAAAAGATGGGAAAAAGGAAGAAAGAAGTCATGGGGAGCAAAAGTATATATAGAAACATGGGGGGAGGGGGGTAAGGGAACTGTCCAGATCTAAGAGACTCAAACATTCATTGATCAGCTTTAGAAAAGGAAAAATCAGCAAAAGAACTAGAAGGAAGGAAATGAAGAAGACAGTGGTGCAGTGGACGCTGACAGTGGTCATTTCAGACAGCAAACGTGGAGAGCGCTGAGCGCTACTGCGAGGCCCCTGAGGGTGCAGGTGGAGAAGTGGGCCCACAGGACTTTGACAGCATCGGAAGCCTTCCAGACATCTTCAGGTTCACTGGTTTAGAAAGAAAAGGTGAGGAGATTGAGTTAGCTGATGGAGACAACAGTTTTTAGAAGTTTTGTGAGGAGATAGAGGAGAGAAATGGAATATGCTTCAAGAGGGGATTGAGACATTAAAGGAAGTGTTTTTGTTTTCTTTTGCTTTTTACTTTTTTAATTGAGAAGCATTTTGAGTAATTTTGAGCATTTTGGTGAAAATGATCAGCTAGGGAGACTGATGATTTAGAAACGATTACACTTAAATGCAACATAAGTGTAATGTTCTTTTAGGTTCCTGAGTCAGTTACATAAATATAGGACAGAAATTTGGCAGTGTTTCATGTGAAAAAGAGCCATGAGTATATACTTGATCTCAAAGCCTATAAGACTCAATCATATAAAAGCTGCAGAAAAGAAGTTTATGCAATTTAAATTTGCATTGAAGGATACACAGTATTTTTATCCAAGATTAGGTGCTACCATAATCGTCTTTGCCAGTCCTTCATTCATTCAACTGACATTTATTCCCTCAACTGTACTAAGGCAATTGTACTTGATCTAGAATCCTGGGTTAGTTTCTGGATGCCAAAAAGTTTAAAGGACACTGACAATAATAGTCAAAGAAAAGCAAGATTGGGAAGAGTATGGAAACAATGTCATGTGATTGGATCATTTATTCATCCAACAAATATTTATTCAGTACTTTATGTAAGTAAAATAATGTACTAGACATTGAACAAGATAATGGAAGACCTAGTCTTCATGAATTTTACATTCCACTGGGAAAGACAAAGCAGTAGATAACTGGTAGGTCAAAATGGTCACAAGGTTTTTATAGCTCCTGTCACATAAAGAAGCTCTTTTCCCTCTCCCTATTGGCCTTGTCATTTGATTTGACCAATAAAATAGAGCAGAAGTGGCATTGTATGGGTCCTGTGACTAGGCCTCAAGGGCACTCTCCTCCATTAGACCTTGAGAACACCATGTGATGAACACCAGGCTCCCAAAAGGGTGCATGACCGAGGAAAGAGACCTGTCACCCCAGCAAAGGCCCTGGGAAGGCCATCCTGGACCATCCAGCCCTAAACGTCTGGACCCAGCATCCATGTAATAATGAAAAAATTAAACTGTTGCTTTTGGCCACTGCTAGGGGTTGTCATCTTAATAGAAAAGGCTGATAGAGAAAATGTCCCACAGTGCTATGGATGTGTGCTTTAAAGGCAAAAGAAGCCGAGCAGAGCAGGTGGTGGGAAGACCGCCAGTTTTACTTGAGGCCATCTTGGAAATTCTATGATGAGGAAAGGTTATGTCAGGCAGAGGAAACACCCAGTGTGTAGGTCAGCGGGAGCCTTGCAAGCAAGAGAGATGAGAGGAAACAGGATTGGAAGGAAGATGGGATTTCAAGCCATACTAGGAACTTGAATTGTATTTTGAGGCATTAAAGGAATGACGTTTGTTTACAGTATTGTGGGGGTTACTTTGGCAGCTATGGAGATAATAGGAGTCGAGGGCTTCACTGAGAAAATTGTTGTAATTCAGGAGAGTGATACTGGTTTAAGCTAGGTTTGTTTACAGTAAAGGCAATTTAAAGTGATTCAGAACATCCTTTGAAGAGCAAGATCCTGCACTAATGGGTCAGGAGTATGTTAATGGTCAGAGAACAAGAAGCTTAGAGGGATCTGTGCAGTATCAGGTAGTTAAAATGTGGCATGTATCTCTGAGGTCCATCTTTGCACTGAGAAGAAGCTACAAGTCCAGTCGTGTGGGTTTGAGCCCGTTACTCCTCGTCATCGAGGCCTACGTAGAAGAGTGTTGTTCTCATAGCAGTGGAAAAAGTGATACTTGGGAAGAGGCTCCTGGAGAGTCAGGTGTGGTAGCCCACACCTTTAGTCCCAACACTAGGGAGGCAGAGGGAGGAGGATCACCGTGAGTTCAAGGCCAACCTGGGACTAGAGTGAGTGAGACCCTACCTTGGGAAAGGGAAAAAAAAATCCCTGGAGAGCAACTTGCTATGGGAAGTAGGTGCTTGCTTTGGGTAAGAGGAGAACCTTTTAAGACTCTTCTGACAAAATTTCCATGATTCCCAATTAGGATAAACTGAATCTGCCTCAAGCTACTTTTCAGATCCCATGATTTTTTGTTTTAAAGCACCTTATTGAGATAAGGTGTTTACGTTACTATGCAATTCAATTCATTGATTGGGGTGTGCATTACAGTAGTGTCTGGTATATGAGCAGACCCGTGAAACCATTGCCAGCCAGCTTAGAACATTCTATCACTTTAAAAGAAGCCCAGTGCCCTTTAGCTATGGAGCTCCACACCCGCTCCACTTCTCAGTGCTCGTCCATTGGTGTGTGTCCTGTGCGGCCTTGATTCTACTTGCTCTGTAATGCGTTGTATTTAAAAATTTTATGGGTGTGGGGGGGTGCACATGTACCATGGCACATGTGAGAAGGTCAGAGGACAGCCTGAAGGTGTCCTTCCTCTCCTACTTTTTTTTTCTGAGGTAGGGTCTCACTCTAGCCCAGGCAGACCTGGAATTCAAAGCATAGTCTCAGGGTGGCCTTGAACTCATGGCGATCCTTCTACCTCTGCCTCCTGAGTGCTGGGACTAAAGGTGTGCACCACCACACCTGGCTTCCTTCTCATATTTTGAGACAGGGTCTTATTTCTTGTTTTGCCGCTGCTCATATCAGACTAGCTGGCCATGAGCTTGTGAAGTCTCCTGGCCCCGCCTTCCTTGCCGTGAGTACAGAGACCACTTTGCAAGAGCCATCTCCCCAGCCCTGTAGTAAGTTTTAACATTGGGCAATGGTAGCGCTACGGGATTCTTTTGGAGGATTGTTTGGTTATTCTAGGTTTCTTTCAGTTCTATACAAATTTTATTATCAGTTTTCAGTTTCTACAAAGAAGTGTGCTAGAACTTTGGGTAATACTGTTGTTTTAGCATTAAGTGGTCTGATCCACTGTGTGAGTTGTTTGCTCATTTATTTTAATCTTTCTTCACTAAATACTACCATGTTGAACTTTTCAGAGTATAAATCTTGCATTTCTTTTGTTAAATGTATTCATATTTTGATGTTATTATAAATGAGATTATTTTCTTGATTTCCTTTTCAGGCTGTTCAGTGAAAATGTACATGAATACAGTTGGTTTTTCTATATTGATCTTATATTTGCAATCTTGTTATCTCTTTCATTAGTTCTGGTGCATTTGAGTAGTTTTCTTAGAATGGACTGTTTATAAGTCATATTATTTATGAACAGAGATAATTTTCCTCTTGCTTTCTAATCTGGATTCCTTTTTCTTTTCTTTTCTTTACTTAATTGCCTTGGCTTGAAACCCCAGTAAAATGCTAAATACAAGCGATAAGAATGAACATCCTTGTCTTATATGCACCTAATTTTTTTCCCTTAAGTATGGTATCAGCTCTGGGATTCTGTAGATGTCCCTTATCAGACTGGGGCGCATGCCAAAATCATCCACTTTTTTCTGTTTCTACTTTGCTGAGCACTTTTTTTTTCATGAAAGGGCATTCGATTTAAAGCACCCACTAATACCACTCTGCTTTCTGTATCTATGGAGGACATGCTTCTATAAAGCAGCACTTGATGCAGAAACATGTGTCTTGAGTTTCATGTGTATGTTCAGAGAGACCCAAGTAAGGCCCAGTTCCTCTTAAAGAAATTAATATCTAATAGTAGATAGACATGAGCTTTAAAATACAAATCATGGGGCTGGGGATATGGTTCAGTGGTGAAAGGCGCTTGCTTGCTTGCAACGTCTGCTGGTCTGGATTTAATTCCCTAGTCAACCATGTAAAGTAAACTCAAAAAGAGGCATAAGCACCTGCCATTCTATGTGTAGTGACCAGAAACCCTGATGTGTTCTTGCTCTCTCTCTTTCTCTCTTGCAAATAAATAAAAAATTTTAAATAGTTTCTTTATTTGCAATCAGAAAGAGAGAGAGAGAGAGAGAGAGAGAGAGAGAGAGAGAGAGAGAGAGAGATATCACCAGGGCCTCTAGCCACCACAAATGAGCTTCAGATGCATGCATCACTTTGTGCATCTGGCTTTATGTGGGTACTGGGGAATCTACTTAACCACTGAGTCATCTCTCTAACCCCAAATAAATAAAAATTAAAAAACAAAACTTCAAATCACAAGGAAATGATCTCAAAGTCCTGGGGTTGGATTAAGAGTTTGAAAAAAGTAGGAAAGGTTTATAATTACATGTTTAATATTGCTGAAATTCAATAAGCAAGAAGTCATATGAACAACATAACATCATGCAGGAGGGGCTGAGGAGATGGCCAAGTGGGTAAAATGCTTGCTACACAGGCATAGGGACCTGAGTTTGAATCCTCATCATGTAAAGTGCCAAGTGGTGGCTCAAGCCTGTGCTCCCAGCACTGGGAGGTGGACACAGGAGAATCCTCAGGGCCTGTTGGTGAGTGAGTCTAGCAAGTCACTGAGCTTGGGGTTTAGAGAGTGACCTTGTGTTAACAGTAATGTAGAGAGTGACTGAGGAAGACACCAGACATCACCCTCTGACCTCCACATGCAAGTGCGCCCTCACCCACACACATGCGTACTGCACATGTGTATACATGTTCAACATTAAGAAAATCCTGAGAGGTGGTATGCTACGTGATTAAGAAGACAATCAGGAGACCCAGATTCACTGTGTGGCTTATAGTAGGCTGTTCAACCCTTTCAGTCTCTTTAGTTAATGAAAGAGGAACTGACTCAATACAAGTATGACTGGAAGGACTGAGGTAGTACATTAGCACAGTGTCCAGTAACAGTCCCATCATCACGGTCTTGAACATAGTTTACTGAAGTTCGAAGTGTCATAAGACTACTTAAGGGGAAAAAAACCTACTTAGGGGCTGGAGAGATGGCTCAGCAGTTAAGGCACTTGCCTGCAATACCTAATGACTGAGTTTGATTCCCCAGTACCCATGTAAAGCCTGATACACAAAGTGGCACATGCATCTGGAGTTCATTTGCAGTGGCTGGAGACCCTGACATGCCCATTCTCTCTCTTCTCTCTCTATCTCTCTTTCTCTGTGTGTATGTGTGTGTCTCTCTCTCCCTCTCCACCTTTCTCTCTCTCTACTTATAAATAAATAAAATATTTCTTGAGTCAAACACTGTGAAGGTGATGTAGGAACTGCAGTTTTGGGCTTGGGAACTTTCCAAAGGTTTTAGAGGCCAAATGGGACTCATGAGAGCCAATCTAAGTTTCTACCATGTATAGAAAGCACAAGTCCAGAGTCCCTCCACTTTAAAGAGAATGAGTGGTAGAGATACTATTCTGAATAAATATTTATTCCCTCTAACATTGCCACTGGTAAATATACTGTTTAATAAGACTTTCAATCTATGTCTTTGATTTTTTTTCCTGTCTGTTAAATGAACTAATTATGGCCTGTGATTTAAATGCCCAGGATGTGTATCGATCAGATAAAGGTGATATTTAAATTCACTTCATATTTAATATTTTTGTAGACCCACAAAATGCATGACATCTCCTTGGTAACTCTAAATATTTAAGCAGCTGACTAAGATGAACTTTATTTATTCCAAGGTTGTTTTTAGAGGTAATCATGAAACCAAATTATTGCATGATGGTAGGGGTTATGAACTTTCTTTGTAATTTTTATCATGTATTCAAGGACACTGTGTGTTAAGTCCTTAAGTGTTTACAGCATTTCAGATCTTGATATGAAAATGTCAGTGGTATCCTCATGAGCACAAAACTAAATATAGCTTCCTCCAGCATTGCCCTTTCTGCCACAACCTCATGTTTGTGGATTTGTGTCCCTTATTTTTAATTCATAAAGTGGGTGGTTTGATATCAATAAAAGGCCTAAATAAAGTGAGGATAATTTTTACCTATATTATTGTAAGCTACTGAGGCCTTATGATATTATCAACATCCATGGATGGTTTGCATTTCAGGCAAAAATACAAAATAAAAACAAAGACAAAGAGACGGGTGAACTGTAATATGATTGTTAGCTCAAGCATTAAGCAGTGGCAGGATTCAAGACTAGAAGGTAGAAGGAATATGCTATTTAAATAGCTTAATGTGACAGTTTAGGGCTAGTATTATTGCATGTCAAAAAGGCACTGTGTGATTTGCAGTGAATTCTGTATTTGAAATTCACCTCAGTTGTTCGTTTACTATTTGTAATAGAAAGAATTTGTTGCAAAGAACTTTAAAAAAGAACCGATTTAATTTTATTGTAAGGCACTGTAAATCTAAGACGATACTGTAAATATTCTAATAGGAACATTTCAGAGAACAGGGAGAATTTCTTCTACCATTTTCATTATCACTCATTTATTAGTATTAGTTAATTCATCTATATAAGTATACTTCTTAGCACATAATTACCTTTTGATGTGTATTTTATTTTTGTGAAATCATGATGACTTTAAAAGACTCTTTGAGAGATCCCATAGCCTGCTACTCTCCCCCCACCAAAAAAACCCCACAATTATCTAGGCTCTTGCCACTGCTGTTGGCTGCCCACGAAAACTAGATAGTAAAGCTGATTGCTGATGACACCACCAGATAAAATCAAGCTGGTACTGAGCTGGGAGCTTCCTGCTTTTGGTTAGCCCTTATAAATGCCAACTGCTAGGGAGAACTATCAACAGACTCACCTCCAAGATCCTCCATACTAGAGTATCCATGGCTGGGCAAGATGTGCCCACTTGGACAATAATGGCAAGTTTGTTATTGGGCAACCAACCACTTTCTTTTGAGGCCTGCTTCACAGGAGGGGACTTATATAAACCTGGTCAAAATTGGAGGTCATAGGCCCTAGGGTACTAGCTACTTCTATTGTTTTTCTAACTTAACATGATGTTCTAGTCCGATTGCCTTTTTTTGTTGATGCCCAAAGAATAGTTTTGCCATGGGCTTTGGTTAGAGAAGCTTCATTCACAGTGGGTGGCAGTAACTGCATAGACTCACAAGATTTCAGAGTGCTGAGAATAAGAGACTGTTGAGTGCTCAACCCTAAAGAAGTCATCTAGATCTCCCCCTCTAGAACTCAGGGAGGGGCGAGAAAGAGTGTAGGAACTAGGGAAGAGGGAGAGACATGTGAAAACTTTCCTTCCAAACCCGACATGGCTGTTACGCTCGTGAACTCATAGCAGCTGTGATTACAGGATTGTGCCTGTCACCATTCTGTCATGGAAGGGAGGAGCACACGCCTCTCCTTCCCCCAGGAGAGCTATAGAGGCAGTTCCTGGTTGCCTGGGAGGGAGAGACATTTTCTTCAGTGGTATAACCACTGGAAAGGTGCCCATGATCCTGTACAATAACTGCTCATCTGTGCTCCTGTAAGCAACCTTGAAATGCGTTAGGCCACTAAAAAAAAAGAGATGTAACAATGAAGAGGAACTGGTTGGGGAGGGAGAGGAAGGGATTGATGGGAGTGGGAAGGGGAAGGAGAGAGTTATGAGGGATGAATATGGTCAAAATATATACATATGTCATGATGAAACCCATTATTATGTATAATTAATATATGCTAATTAAAAACTTTAAAAAACCCTTTGGATGGATTTATCTTCTTTTTAAATGTAATGATATTTACTGCTTTTAAAATGATGATTATTTTGGGAAGGATTATTTGTTTACTTTGCAAAACATTGTATTTCAGAAAATTTTCTTGTTATATGTCTGAGTGGTGAATAGTAAATGCTAACCAGTAAAGGTTTGAGAGTTTTTCTTATTATTTCTGATCATAACTCTCATTTTTTTCTCAGAAAATTTATTTTGATTGTTATATCTATGTACTACTTCACTAATAGAACTAAACTTTATTTTCATGTTTATTACATATTTATTTTTGATGTTGAGTACATATTAAAATTGGTGTAACATGCAACTTGGGAGAAAGTTTAAATATTCTCCACTGAATGGGTTAAAAGGAATGTAAAACTACAAAATGCTAGATTAAGTATGAGTTCTAAATTAAGGAAAGACAATACTTTAATGTTCTCTAATTTTCCAAAAAGAATTTCACTGTAATTCTTTTTCATAACAATTTATTTCAAGAAAGGAAGGGATAATTATAAAAACCTTTTTGAGAATAGGGTACAAATAAATTAATTACATCCTATTTAAAATTATAAATTGACAGGGACTAACTAATGCCAGCTGCAAATCTAGTGTCTTTTATTTGTGCTGTTTTTTGTCCTTGTAGGCATAAATAATTTATCAGGAAAAATGTGGGAAAATATCAGAATTATGATTTTTTTGTATTGACTTTTTTTGGGGGGGGGGGTTTCGAGGTAGGGTCTCGCTCTAGTCCAGGCTGACCTGGAATTCACTATGTAGTCTCAGGGTGGCCTTGAACTCAAGGCAATCCTCCTACCTCTGCCTCCCGAGTGCTGGGATGAAAGGTGTGTGCCACCACACTCGGCTTGTATTGACTTTTTAAAATGTCAATAATAATACATGTCTTAATCCATTTATTTTTCTTTGTCCTCCCAGGTGGATCGCCTTACTTAGCAACCAAAATAAATGAAGCAAAAGACTTACTGGAGGCAACCACCAAGCATTAATGGATGCTCAAGAGCCACACTGAAGGAAAAAAATTCAAGATCAGAATCCCATAAATTATCTTCCATCATTAAGCTATGTAGCAATAAAAGATGAATAGGCATGCATTTTATTTCCTTTTAAAGGAGCCTTATAAAGTCTTCATAACGGAATCTCATAAGCTGATGCTTTTCTCATTGTTTTATCTGTGAGATTCATCCATTCTAAGGCTTGTGTTCTAAGTCTTACCCCATCCCCAAGCACACGTTAAAGTATGAACATCACCAGTAGCAATGGGCTTCGTGGCCGGGTTGAATTTTCCTTCTTCATGCTTACACTCTCTGTGGGACTCTGCCCATGCTAGGTGCTTTAAATATTTTGAGACCAAATCGTGGCTGCCACCTCATGGGGAAAAGATCTAAAGTGGATATAATTTACTAAGTGGTGATTTGTAAAGTAGGCGTTAGACTTGTTAAAGAACTCTGCTGTCTGAAACCCTATAGGTGAGGTAGGAGAACTTGGGAGAGCCACTAAAATGATTAAAGATTTACTAAATGAGCCCTATGAGGAAAGGCTGAAAAGAGCTGAGAGAAATCTAAGGAGTTTCTGTGTAATTATAGTCTTCCTATCTTGTATATTTATTCAATTATTCATTTCACAAATATTTATTGACCCACCTCTGGTGTGCAGAGCATAAGAGTGAGTCCTCTGAGAGTTCCAAGCATGAACTAATCATGGATCCTGACCCAGGGGAAGCTTTATAGACAGAGAAAAAAGATAAATAATGAGTACTATCAGACAGGTGCAGATGATATGTTGTAATAGTCTTAAAGGAAAAATGAGAGTGTCAGGGAACTGAGGGGAAGAGGGGGTGGAAAGATTGTAAGAGCCATGGTGGGGAGAATATCCAGAGACATCACCCCTCTCAGCAACAATACACAAAGGGGGAAGAAAAAAAGAAAGAAAAACTGGCTACCTCTGGTGCAGTTCATAACCCCTAACCTATGGACAGATCCAGTATATGCACAGAGGAAGGACCCCAGTGGGTAGGGGACAGAGAGAAGGGAAATGGGGACACATTCACAAGATTTGCTCATACAACATATAAACTTATTCATAATAAAGATTTTTAAAAAATATATATTTATTGTCCATAATGAGTTACATTATTTAGTGGGCAAACCATGAGTTGTTATCCCAAATTCCCCAATTCCCCCCCTCCCCATCCCCGATCAGTTGGATATCCTCCTCCGTGGGCTGTCTGTATTAGTCCTTGTGGCAAGGGATCCTGGATAGCCTAGTACTCAGCCCGGTCTTCCTGGCCCAAGTGTGTTGTTACTGATGGGTGCCATGCCTCTGGACAGTCAAAGGGAGAGTGTTTTAAATCTCAGAGCATGGAGAGGGTCTTCATGAGACAAGTAACATACCACTAGGCTTCAAAAGGAATTCACACAAGATACCATACGGTTGGTGAGTCAGTGTTGTTTCTCCTGAGGTCAGAATGAACAGAAATAGATTTGTCAGTGTGATGAAGTGCAGGGTTTTACAAAAGCAAAGGATGGAGAGAGTAGTCATGAAAGGACAGCATTTTAGTCACCCCAACATTAGTTTGAAGTCTCTGCCATTCCCATTTTCCTGCTAAACATGTACCTTGGAGTTAGCTCTCACTTTGAAGACTGTCTTCTCATTATGTGATCTCAGGTAGCTACTTAATTTGTGAGTCTATAACTTTCATCTCTAAAGTAGAGAAAATAATCCTATCTCATAAGGTGGTTGTAAGGAATAAAGATGTGTAAGTAATTCAGTCACATAGCAAATGTTCAAAAAATAAATTATTATTTTACTTACCCCCGTGGAATTAACTGTATCTTTTAGAATATTTTGGATTAAGGTCTGTGGTGTGTTCTAATAATCACTGATTTGTTGATCTTGATACTGCAGTTTGGGTAAGAGAGGGTGGGAACACTCATCTTTCTCTTGGAGGCCCGAGGAAGCTGGGGCAGGTTGTGAGCTGGGAGCTCAGTCCTTTGTATGTAGGCTTATCCATGGGGCTACCAGAGCATCCTGGTCCATAAACAGCCGAGCTACGGGAGATTGCGGTCCAAGACAGGAAGTGGATGCTACCCAACTCATCCTGGGTCTGGAAACTCTTAGGACACACTTCTGTGTACTCAGTTGATTTAAGAGTTACAAAGCCTGCCCAGGTGCAAAGGCTTCTTTTGGTATCTCTTGTCTGGGCATTATAAAAGAGTCAGTGGTCCCCTAGTATGTAGTAGGGCAGAGTCGGGAGGATTTTCCCTTCCCTTAATCAAATCATCTTAAGGCATCATTTAAAATAAAGAAAAGCATCTGTCCTGGCAAGTGTCCTGGCACATATCTGGAATCCCAGCTACCTGAGCAGGAAACCTACAAGTTCCAAGCCAGCCTGGGGAATTTAACAAGATCCAAAAAAATGTAAGAGCTAGGATGTAACTCAGTAGTCAAGCACTTGTATAGCATGTTTGGGGGTTCAATTTCCAGTATTGAAAATATAAGTCAATTACAAGTGAACCACAGCCTCTTGTAAGTACAGGAATCTTCAGACTACATGACGACTGTTCTAAGTAGACATTCATTCGGCTGCGACTCTCTAAATAGCTCCGTAGTTACCTACCTTCACCTCATCTGTGCTAAGCTTGCTTTTCAATGGCTACCCAGCTTCAGTAAAGATTGCTTTTACGTATTTGCTGTCGTTGCATATTGGACTTAATTAAACTCTTTGTTGATACTGCAGTTTCTATTTACTCATAGACCTTAGATAAGTCAGAGAGAATAGAAAAGATCTTTTAAAAACATAATTACTTCACAGAGAAAGTACAGGTCTGATGAACAGCTAAAGGGGAACATGGAGACCATTTAGATTATTAAAAAGTTTAGAAATGAAGAGAGGATGCCGAGTGTACCCGGCTCTGTTGGATTTAGTCCCCAGAGCATTTCCTTTATTTTGTTTGAAAGACGTTTTAGTCGTTCAGGATATAGTGAACACTTACCAAGGCAGTAAGTACACCACAGTCATTCTTAAAATGCATAATATGTTCAAACTAAATAGAAAAGCCCATATTTAAACATAGGTGACTTTTTTTTGCCTCCTGTGTTTTTAGTTAAGAAAATTCAGAAGTCCTATTACTTATGATTATCCAGCAAGGCCATTAAAGATAACATTTCATCTGTGTGCAGAAATTATTTGGTTGTCATGGGGAATCTCGACTACAGAAAAGAGCTTTTTATGAGCTCTCTTCAACACATTCCACAATTAGCTTTAGATGGTTTAATGACATTTGTGGGAGATAAATCAGCCAGACCCAAGTTTCTCTGACTGCATTGACCTAGGCTGAGCTACAGACTGCAGTTCTCTGGAAGTATTTCCAAGGAGGCCAGCTGATCCCGTGTGGGATCCACCCTGTCCCCAGACTCCTCACTTACCAGCTGCTGCTTCTGCACACAGGCCTAGGGCTACCAGAGGATTTGAGGCGAGTGAGTAAACGTGGCCACATCCCCTCTTGCTTCTCATGGAAATTCAGCCCTGAGAGCATACCCTGTTAACTCTAGGTCAGTATCATCAACCTGTCAAAAACACTTCCTGAATTATGAGCCAAAATTTATTTATGGTGAGTTATACACATTAGGAAATTACACTTTTGTGAGTATAATTTATTAGCTGAAAAGTCAAGAAGGTTCTCTGGACTCAGTTGCATAGGTGGAATCTATGTGGTCTGGATCGTTGCCCACCAGCAAAATTGCAGACAAAGAAAACGTTCCTTCTAATGATTTTTTATGAGCTGAGTAGCTATTGTTCCCAGCTGAGTGCTCCCTTCTCCTTTTATGGTTGCTGAGCTGAAGAATTTATAGAAAGCATTTTTTTATTAAAAATCCTGCTCAATTGAAATGCAAGTTCATTAGTGTTCAGTTCTCTTCCTGACATAATAACCTTTTCCCCTCTGGTCTGTACATCAGTGCCAAGCAGCACTGATCAACATAATGCCTGAGCAGACCATCTACCAGCCTATAGTGTGCTAAAGGCCAAGAAATTGGTTAATTTTTATAAACCAAACATTTTAACTATAGTTAATATTCTTGCCATTATCATTTTATTTTTGTGGCTATTCTAAAAGAAATAGGCAGGATAGTTGTTCCCATTTTACAGGTGAAGAAATCAGATGAGAGGAGTTTAAACACTTGTAAGATTGTAGCTTTTTGTCTAATTTTTATTTTTTAAACTTTTTTGTATTAAGTATCTTTATTATCAATAATTAGATACATTGTATGAGCAAATCTAGTGATGGTTATCCCCATTTCCCTCCTCCCTGTCCCCAACCCACTGGGGACCCTCCTCAGTGGGCATACTGGATCAGTCCATGGGGTAGGGGGTTATGAATTACATAAGAGGTAGCTAGGATTTTCCCCTTCTCCCCCCGTTGTGTGTTGTTGCTGAGGGAGGCATTGTCTCTGGATATTCTCCCCCACCATGGCTCTTACAATCTTTCTGCTCCCTCTTTGGCTCAGTTCCCTGAGTCATGGTGGGTGAGTTTTGAGTCTGCTTTATTGTTGAGATCTTAAGTGTCTCTGGACTGATTTCTGCTTTGGGTTGTGTTGGGTATCAGTGGTGTCTGTCTCCATTGACCTGTCCTTGGTTATCTGACTTGCTGTGGTGACAGGTCTCTTGTTTATCTCACTACTTTCTCATAGGTTTCATTTGGCCCCTATATGATAGGCCAGGGGTTGTTCATCTCCTGCCTGGATGTCAGCCATCCCATGTTTTGTTGGTGGAATTGGGTTGTCCACGGCTCTTGCTGCTCTCTAAAAAATACAAGCAGAATCTCCATCGGAGAGTGAGATCAGTATAGGTTAAATGAGACACACATTGCTAATTTGGCAAGATTCTGATGGGTATAGACTCTGTAGCTCTCTGGTAGTGGGAATTTTCCCTTGGAGCCCGGGTTCTTGGTCCCCATAAGATTTTGTCATGGATCCCAGTTCCAGTTAACAGTTCCTTGCCACTGAGGAGATCTCTTAGCCAATCAGTAAGCCATTGATTATCCTCCTAGGTTTAGCGCCACTGTTGCACAGATGAGCACTTCTTGACTTGCTGGTCTCTTCCATATAGCAGTGTGTTCAGCATTCTTGTGACATCCATCTGTATTGTATATCCATGGTCTCTGCTTTCTCCAAATATCACTGACCAATTTCCCCTGGCAGCTCATGTAACACCTACCAGCATTACACATGCTACCATCTGGGAGCCGGTTACCATTCTGGACCTAGCAGGGTCTCTCCATGTTGTGTGAGGACACACTGTGGTTTCTTCAGCAATAGGGTCTTACCTTTGGCCTGGGGTGGGTATTCAAGAGCTTTGACAAAAGCCTGTCTAGTTTTGGGGACCTTGTGGGTCTCTTTGATCAACAGCTCACTGTGGGAAGGAACCAATGATTAGAACAGGAAGTTTCAGGCCTGAGCAATTTTTTTTGGTGGGGGGGTTAGGCTTTCTCCCTTTCTATTTGTGGCCCCTCTTACCAGGCAATGCCCACAGCTTCCTCAGGAGCTTACTGTATGAAAGTAAGGGTTTTATAGTATCAATTCATTATTGGTTTAGCTCATTGTATAAGTTCACCCACCCTCTGAATCTTACCCCTCCTCCAATTCCTTCCATCCCCTTTCACAGTCTCTCAATTCACCTGTCAGGTTTGCTTAGAGTCTAAGCTTAACCTGGTTAGAGCATATGAGGGAGAATATGCAGCATTTGTCTCTCTGTTCTTGTGTGAGCTCGCTAAGCGTGATCTGCTCCAAGTCTGTTCACTTTTCTTTAAAGTTCATTATGTCATTTTCCTTTCAGCTGAGAAGATTGTAGCTTTTTTTAAAGGTAGGAGTAGGATCCAAATCCAGTTTGGCTTGATTATGAAGCATGTGCCCTGTAGGCTTTGTTTCTTTTATTGCATCAAGTCTGTGGGAAGCAGTAGAATGAAGGACTTTGAAAGACTTCTGGCTCATTCTTTGCTGCTGGTGACCTTGGCCCATGAGGGGACAACTAATACCTTCCTTTCCGCCCCAACACACAGCACAATCTCATCTGTAATTTTTAAAAATTATTTATTTGCAAGCAGAGAGAGAAAGAGACCAGAGAAGCAGACAGAGAGAATGGGCACACCAGGGCCTCCAGCTGCTGCAAACAAGCTCCAGATGCATGCACCACTTTGTGCATCTGGCTTTACTGGGGAATCCAATCTGGGTTGTTGGGCTTTGCAGGCAAATGCCTTAAGCACTGAGCCATCTCTCCAGCCCCCAGCTGTAAATTTCAACTGTGGATTTCTCTGACCCCGAGGGGCTGCAGAAAGCTAAGATTTCATTTGAAATCTTCATGGCAAGAGCATTCAAGGAGAGTGGACAAGGGTTAGAAAACAAGCTCATTTGGTGAGAAGTAAATAGTTCAGAACAGTAATGACAAGAACAAGAAGACTGAATTCAGTGAGAGTGAAAGGCAGTGGGAGAAACTGGTTCAGAATGGAGACCACTGGGACAAGAGGCGGCCACAGCAGCAACAGAACAGGAATTGCACTGCTTTTGTAGGGTTTTAAAAAGTTGTTTGCAGCTGAGGATGTAGCTCAGTAGTAGAACGCCTACCTAGCATGTGCAAGGTCTGGAGTTTAATCCTCAGCACTACAAAAGGCAAAACACAGAGTGGTTAAAAATTGTTTTCCAATACTAATTGTGAATTCATTGTAAAATGAATTGGTTATTTGTTCATGCCATGTTCATTCCAAATTCAAAATGGCACTGGCCGAGTTACAAGGCTGTCTGATAGAGAACTTTAACAACCGACTAGGAATGTCTTGAAGAGTATCCCTAATGCTTTCCTGCGGCTGGAGTCAGATAACGGAAACGTTTCTAACTACGTTATCAGCGTCCAGAGCAGACATGCGAGCTGAAGATTAGATACAACTACTGTAAAAAGAAGTGTATTCCCAAATCACTTTGGTGACCTTCTCAGTTATTCCTAGATTATTGGTGCCTTTGCCGTTAGTCTGTGACCGAGGACGTCTGAGGATGAGTTTGGACGTGATGCTTTGGTCTGCATGTCTCTGGAGTAGAATGAGATGTCCGAATGAGGCTTGTCCTCTGTGATTGCACAGTCTGCATCTGCTGGGCTATCCTAGGATGTTGTGTAGTGCTGTGTTTCGGAAAGAGCAGTGTGTGTACACACACACATGCGTGCACACACACACACACACACACACACACACAGCTTCCCTAATTAGCCCCACTTGGAACTGAATTATGTTCCTTGGCTTCTGGTATTAGCTATTCAGTTTGTCTTCTGCTCTATTCCACTCTGTACTCACGTAAACACTGTATTTCTGTTTGGGATTTTTTTTCCTTATCAACATGGATTATTTTCTTCAAGCCAATATGTGAAAACGTGGCTAGATTAAACTTCAAAGAAATGAAATGGAATGCTCTTGTGTTTGCTATGCTTTAAAATCATAAAGAATAAACCGTAAGGTGCATCTCTCTATCTAGTTTTCCCAATACAGTTAAAATATAATCTGACTTGCCAAAATTTAATTTACACTAAATTTTCCTGTTGTAGAACTCTTGAAGAATACCTTGTGTATTATATAACTCCATCTACATTGTGAGTTCTTTATTAAAAGACTGTGTGAGTCTTTTATCTATTTTAACCTCCTGTATTTCTTCGTGAGATGCTTATACTAGTCGTCCCTCAGGTCAAGATATTGACTGAGTTCATTCCTAAAGGCGGCGTTTTCCTTTCTGCTAAAGCCGGGCATTACTGACTCTTCTGTAATCCCCACTCTAAGGAGGCTGAGACAAGAAGATGGGGAATTTGGGCTACATAGCTAGTCTATTTTTAAAAATATCCCATAATCATAAACACATAAGTTTCCTTAGAAGCCATTATTGAAACTTGGGCTTTTACCTTTCGTGAAAATAATGAAGAGGAAAAATAGAAACCAGCCCAACAATGCTTTAAAATTGATTTTCCCAGCTATCTTGTAATACGGCCAAAGAAATGTGCCTGCTTCCTTGGTCTGTTTACTTATTTCTTGCCTCAGGTATCTTCATATCAATTGTTTCCCATCAGAAGTTCACACACAGGCGTTGTGGTAACAGAAATGCTGACACAACTGAGCTGTCACCCTTGCAATGTATTCATGTTACACAGAGTCCCTGGATCTCATAATAACAATGAGGGAAGAATAAGGCTATTGCTTGGCTCTCAACAAGGGGGGGGGCTGTTTCTCCCCTCCTGCATGTACGCTTGGGACATGTGCGTATGTGCATAACCTGCACATCTCGGCAATAGGATCACATCTCGGCAATAGGATCTACCACAGACAGACAGACAGACAGACCCTCAGTGAGCTCAGCTTGTGTCATTGGTGCCATCCCGTGAGCTGTGTTCAAATCCATAGATGAAGGAGGACTGGCATTGTGGGGCAGAGAGGGTCTGCCTGCTGTGCACTGGGAGCTTGAATTCATTTTGTCGAATGTGTTTTTCACAGCAGTCTGTGAATTAAGAGCAAAATATAGAATCACACTGTGAGCATGTTTTATTTGCTTCTGTTCATGGGCTTTATGTAAAGAGCATCAATTTGCTGTGCAGACATGACATGGTAATATGTATGTTACCATGATACAGAAACATGCAAGAATGTGTGTTGGACATTAACTTTAATGAAGAAAATCAGAGAAAACCTGAAAACAGATCCAGTGGACAAAATTGTTCATTTGGATTTTTTGTTGTTGTTGTTGTTCAAAATATATGTGAAGCACTATTCCCTGCACAGACTAGAAATGAACAGCAAATAGAAGGTTTTAATGTGATACTGTCTTCCTTTGGGGGCTGATTTCTTTATAGGGCAAAAGCCTGCTTCAGGGACAGAGCCTGGAGCCCTGTGTGAGGCTCAGTGAGGCTCAGCTCCTGCCAGCGTCTTTGTCTTTACATCCCGGGGCTCCCATTGTCTCTGGTGTCCTCAGGTCCCAGAGTCTCTCGTATTTAAGTGTCATGGGCGCAGCAGGTTTTCCCTCACAGCCTGGTGGATGGTTACTCCTGAGGAAAGAAGCACAAGCTGGCTGACAGATTTGTCCCAGGTCTAAACTGACCAGAAATATCAAGCCCTGTGAGCACCTAGTTAGTGGAGGTCAGCGGCAGGCCAGGCGGTAATTGTTCCCTGCCTCATTCACCAGCACCCATGGGAATTGCTGTGGCATAAATTGGCTTCAGGGGACGAATTGATCAGCCGAAGGAGGTTTAAAGATTTTTAGTGTTCTGGTTACTGACAAGGGTTCTGAATTTTTGGACTAAATGATGAGATGCAAGGCTTTTGCTTTCCTTATTGTTCGTTTCTCCCAACCCCAGCGGCTGCCATTTCTCCTCCCAGAAAGGGCTCACCGTAAGGAGGAACGTGTGGTCTCACCCATCTGGGCATAATAAATCCACCTGAGCAGGAAATCTGTTCTTTCTCCCTAAGAAGCCCTGTGTCCTTGTCCTCTCCTCCTTGTGGCCTTTTATCTGGTGAGCTGTGGGCAGGAGGGTGATGCTGCCTGTCGACCCACTCTGTGCCCTTGGCCCAACCCCTCAGGCTACCCTGTCCTGCCCCCTGGAATACCACCCACCTACCTTCCCAGAGTGAGGCAGACACCCAGGAGAAAGGCATAGGGCGCAATGAGGGGAGGTGACTCCTGGAAGAGCCGCAGTTGGTCAGGCACAGCAGGATCACTGGTTCACTGACAGTCGTCTGCACTGGTGGCCACTAATGTGGAACCATGCATTCTCACTCTCTGGCTCTGGCTGTGTATGCAGGCCGGGCTGGCTGTGAACCATGGTCCTCCTGCCTCAGCATCTAGAGTGTGGGCCTTACAGGTATGCCCACCACGCCCAGCTCCTGACTGACCTCACTCCCAGCACAGAATCCTAAGTTTAGGTTGTAGTCAGATTTACTTTAGTTTGCTTCTTTATTTCTATCTCCAGGCTTAAGTCTTTGCTCCACTTTGCAGGTGGCTGAGAACTGTTTGTCAGAATCCATCCTAGTTGGAGCTCCTTAGGAGTTTGCATGTCAAGCACGTACGCCGTGATGCATAGACCGCTCGGTGTCAGCTGCGTACTGCAAACCTTCCACGCTGATGGAATGAAGTTTTCCTTTACGACTCAGCCAGTCAGGAGTCTGACTCTACCTTGAAGTCAGTTAGCATCTTTTGGAAAGCCAGGTAGAAGCTGCCAGGTACCATCTGCAGGCGACGTGGGTTGCTCTGGAAGAATCTGCACATGCTCAGCTCTAAATGGTACTTCTCACTTGACATGGTCTTCGCTCTTGTGGAGCCCACACTCCATGAGGCAGATCTGCCCCGATGCTGCCCACCTGATCCCCTCTAGGGAAGACGCTAGCTTCTGTCTGTAACATCACTCACCCATCCAAAGTGCTTTGTGAAAGGAGGGTGGCAAGAGATCTTTGTGTTACTACTGTTCAGGCATTTTCTGATTAACTCTGTGTGTCAAACTTAAATTACCTCATAGGGCTAAAGAGATGGCTCAGCAGTTAAGTGCACTTATTGAACAGGCATGAGGGCCTGAGGTGGCCTGTGACACCCTAAGTTCGAACTTCCAGAACTCATGTAAACAACTGGACATGGCCCCACATGTCTGTCACACCAGTTCCGTGTGGGGGAGAGACCTGAGAATTGCTAGTGCTTGTAAACAGCAAGTTCCAAAATCAGTAAGTGATAAGGGGACTCCCCCATGTCTTCCTCTGGCCGCTGCAGGCAAGCCCATGGGGTGCTGCAAGCGAGTTCACTAGGCACTGCATCAACACACGCCACAGCGCACATACGATGCACACACACAGAGACACACACACTAGATTTAGAAGGTTTTGTGTTTTATTTTTTAATATTTTATTTTTATTTATTTTCAAGCAGAGAGAGAGAGAGAGAGAGAGAGAGAGAGAGAGAGAGAGAGAGAGAGAGAGAGAGAATGGGTGCACCAGGCCCTCTAGCCACTGCAAATGAACTCCAGGTGCATGCGCCTCTGGGTACTGGGGCATTGAACATGGGTCCGTAGGCTCTGGAGACAAGTGCCTTAAACGCTGAGCCATCTCTCCAGCCCTGTTTTAGTTTTCAACCAATGTAAAGATGGCAGTTTTTCTCCAAGAACATACTCGAGCCTCCATATCATCAAGTACTAATGACGTGGGTTCTGGTTGCTTGGCTCTGCAGCTGATGTGGTTTGTGACTTTGGGCAGCGGACAGCCTTCTCTGAGCTTTTTGAGTTACACGCTCACTAATAGACGGGCTGTAGATGAAGCATGTTTTTCTGAGTCACATGGACCTATGTTTAAGCCCTTAGTCCACTCTCTGTTAACAATCATCTTCTGGAAGTGTCTTTTGGATCCTGACAAAATAGTATGTTTCTCAGTGTTCAGAGAGTTCAAGCAGATGTGCCTGCTTGCCTATACAAAGTAGCTTTTCAAAAAACATTTCTTTTTCTACTGATCTTTTTATTCTTTTGTTTGTTTGTTTATTTTGTTTCATTTTTCCAAGGTACCTGGAATTCACTATGTGGTCTCAGGGTGGCCTCCAACTCACTGTGATCCTCCTACCTCTGCCTCCTGTGTGCTGGGACTAAAGGTGTGCACCACCACGCCCAGTTATCTTTCTGAATTCTTCTTTTTTCTCATTTTAAATTTTAGTTACTGTTCAATATTACAACAGCAGTAAGGGAATTTTTAAAAGAATAATTAATTACCAACAATTTCAACATCCTTTTCCCAACCATTTTCTATTTTTTTGAGGTAGCAAGCATCCAAAACATCTTCATCTAGGGTCTTCTAGGAAATGCCTGCAGACAAATAGGCAGCTCTCTAGATCTGAAGTTAGACTGTGATCATAAGTTATAATGACATTGAACATGAAATGAACCTCTTTACTAAAATAACTGATCACCAACCCTATGGCCAATTGACAATACCTGTTTAACAGCTAAAAACCAAGAGCAGGTTTTTTAACAAAGCAAGATAAGGTGATTTTCACAGCTGTCAATCATTGAGTTCCTAGTGTTGGAGTCGTTCTTGTATTACTTCTTTTATCCTAACAAACCAGTTGGTAATTTTTAAAAATATATTTTATTCATTGTTTATTTGCAAGGAGAATGGGAGAGAGAGAATGCACCAGGGCCTCTTGCCACTGCATAAGAATTCCAGATACATGCACCACTTTGTGCGTCTGGCTTTATGTGGGTACTAAGGAATGAAACCACGGCTGTCAGGCTTTGCAAGCAAGCACCTTTAACTTCTGAGCCATCTCTTCAGAGCCCAGTTAGCTGCTTCCAGCCCCCACTTTACATGAAGCAGGGCTCAAGAGCCTAAGTGACTTTCACAGAGTCAAACATTCCAAAGGGGAAAGGTGGGATCTGCTCCCAGGCCATCTGACCCCAAAGTCTCCTTCCTCTTTCTGTTTCCCAGGTGTGGTAGTTACTTCCTCATTGCCGGGACAAACATCCAACCAAAATGGCTTACTAAAGCAAAGGGTGGGGACCTAGCGAGATGGCTCAGTGGTTAAAGGGGCTTGCAGGCAAATCCTGATGGTCCAGGTTCAGTTCCCCAGTACTCATTAAAGCCAGATGCACAAAATAGTTCACTTACAATGGCAGAAGGCCCTGGTGTGCCTATATGCACTCACTCTCTCTCTCTCTCTCTCTCTGCCTCTTTCTTCCTGTCTCAAATAAATTGACATTTTTTAACAGAGGAGAGGTTTATTCCAGGCTTACAGTTTTGAGTGGAAGTTCCATCAAGGTGGAGAAAGCAGGACAGAGCAGAGTCTCGTAGAGTCTAAAGGTAGTTGGCATTGGCAAGTTGGGGGCTGAGCTATAACACTCCAAAGCCTCCCCCCATAACCACATCTCCAGCGAATCTCCACCTCCCAAAGTCCCAACAATTTTTTCCAAATTGCCACAAGCTATGGATCAACTATTCAAAACGCATGTGGCTAAGGAAGATATCTCATTCAAACCACCACACCAGGCAAGAACAATATTTGCCCCCAACCTTTTTAACCTAAGTTCCTGAAAACTTGCTGTTGTGGTCAGCTTTCTAGTTGCTGTGGAGAAGGAACCCAAGCAAAAGCGGCTTATGGAGGAATGGGTTTATTTGGCTTATGGACTCAAGGGGAGACTCTATCCTGGCAGGGGAAACGATGGCATGAGCAGAAGGGTGGACATCACCTCCGCCACAGCACTGGAAACAGTGGCAAGAAGGTGTGCCAAACACTGGCAAGGGGAAGCTGGCTTATAACCCCCATAAGCCCACCCCCAACAATACAGCTCCATCGATGTTGTAAAACCCAAACTGCCATCAGCTGAGGATTGATCTATCAGAACACATTCATTTGTTTGTGGGGGACACCTGAATCAAACCATGACACTTGCTCTCCGTTTAAGTTGGTTACTGAGTAATTTGCTAGGCCTACAATGGAGAGTCATCCATTCCAACATGATCACACTCAAGGACCTCCTCACCTCTCACAGTATTGTCACCTGTCACGTGACATTTGTGACACCAGAATAGGCAACCAGTGAAACAGACAGCAGACATTTTCATGACAGGAGCCACGGCTGCTCAGCTCTTCCAGCTTTCTCTAGGCACTGGCCCGTGTATTTCCAGGTCCATAGCATCTTTAAGCACTTGATCACCTCACAGATGATCAACACTGTAAATGAGAAAAAAAAACATCAGTGCTTGGGGTAAGGGAATGTTACTACTTTAACGTCATCTCCACTTGACAAATGGCAGCATTCTAAGACTTGGGCTTTAGAGACAGACTGCTGTGGATTTCAACTCAGGGTCATCTACTCGCTTCTCCCGAGCCTCTGGACAAGTCACTTGACCTCTGTGAGCTCCACTTTCTTATCTGTAAAGAAGGGATGAGATCACCCACTCGGGCCTGCTGTGAGGATGAAGCAAGTGCCGCACTGCATGCAGGGAACCATCAAGCACACGCCAGGCACGCCAGCCATGCATGCAGTGGGCTCTCTTTCACTGAAGATGAATCTCCACTTCTGCTCTTTCTTTGATCCTGATGCTCAGGCGGGCTGGCCAGCATTCTTGAGTGGAACAATTTCACGCAAAGCTCCTTTATTCTTTATTCTTTCTTTGCCAGCCAAGGCGGAGTGCCCCTGGACTAGACAGGTTTGGAGGGGGAACACCTCATAGGCTCCCAGAGCTCAGCTCTGAAGGGACCTGGGCTGGAGGTAAGGATGAAGGTAGGAGGAGACTTTGGCTTTTTTCCAGCACCTATAAGCAGTGCTGTCCCCGGAGCCTGATAGGCTGATCATCCTCAGGCCTCTCCATCGCTGCCCCTACTGCATTTTCCCCAGTAAGACCAGCCTAAAATGGTATTAGGTAAAGAAGGGGAGGAAGAGGCATCCAGAGGGGAAGGTGAGAACCAGCCAGCGGCAGTAGTAGACAACGAAGGCAGCCTAATTCAGTACCACATGTCCAAAGCGATCATCTCCTGGCCCCCAGGAGTGATGCTGCTTCTCCACGTCATCACTGGAAGATGGTATGTGATCCAAGGCCCAGCAGCACAGGATCACCAGGGAGCGGGTCAAAAATTCAGACAGACAGACAGATCACACACACACACACACACACACACACACACACACACACACACACACCTCTATCGATGTGCCAGGTTTATGCACTGTAACACATTTTCCAAGAGAACGCCATCCACAAACAGGGTTTCTGAGTTTGAACTCCTGTCACTGTGTCATCTCTGAAAGGTGGCTCAACCTGAGTATCTTCCTCAACTGTAAATTAGGGACAAAAAGATTTACCTTGACAATGGACCTCAAAAGGACATTGTGGATGGAATGGAGAGGGATCTGTGGTTTGGAAAAGGAAAAAAAAATCATTTTTTATTTCCACTAGACTCTAACTGAAATTTAGCTTCTTACTTGATTGTGAATGTATGTAACATTTGTTAGCAGCCCCTGACTGTCACCCAGAGAACTCACAAGCACATTACAGTACAATTGGTACAGAGATCTCCAAGTATCATTTGTATTCATCTGCTTCAAAATTATACTCCTTTCTAGACTTGCTGCTAGGTCTTGATATTTCATGCATTAATAATGAGGCACATGAGGGTTTTTTAATTTTATGAAAATTGTATTTTAAACTAATTGGTTTCCTTTGTAATTATTATTATTATTTTGAGTGTTCATTTGAAAACATTATTCTGAAAAGGGATCAATAGACTCACGGCATTAGAAAACAGAAGGACTCCCTCTCCGCCTTGTAAGTGGTTGTGATGAATCAGATGTGCCTGAAACTTGGCAGGGCTTCAAGGGCAGTGTCCTATGTCCTCCTCTGCACTGTCAGACCTTGCTTTGGCTGAGCCTGCACCAAAGGGTCCCCTGGGCTTTCTTTGGGGTGGGGCAGAATGGACGCTGTGTAATTAATTACCTTTCCTGGAGGCATTTCCTGGTTTATTGGGTTTTATTGAATGAGAGTTGTTTGAATGCTCAGCCATAGCAGGAAGGGAAGCTAGAGAGGGGTATTTGTTTAGCAGTGCTGGATCCAGCCTAGGACTTCATACATGTTGAAACAGTGCTCTGCTCCTGAACTGTATTTCCAGGAGCCCTAGGAATACGTCGAGAATCCCACAACTAGAACCGAGGGAACTGGCAACTGACTTGTAGCCATGTATGTGCTTGGGTGGGTGAAAGAAAGCCAGATGGAGGAGCAATGCAGGGCTCCTGAACCTACCTAGGTCACCACGACAGAGGGGGCTGCAGTCTTAGTTTTTGCCTATTCATAACATGTATTAGGCACTTGTGTGCCTGGCAGCCCCTATCCTACACCAGAGACAAGGGTACTCAGCTGGATTAGTCATGAGCTATGCCTCCCCAGAGACCCTGTGTTCCCTGAGAGCACAAAAGATGGTCCTCAGCCCAGGACAGAACGTAGAGAGTGGAATTAAGTTCGCTTGAACACATCAGTACAGTGTAAAGTCCTGACAATTAATTTTATGTGACAATTTGTCTGTCTGGATGATCCTATGACATTGTTGTGTGTTTTCAAATATTTATTTATATACAAGGAGAGAGAGAGAAAGGGAGAATGAGTGGGCATGCTTTGCCACTACAAACAAAATCCAGATGCATGTGCCACTTTGTGCATGTGGCTTTATGTGGTCACTGCAGAATCAAACTCAGGCTATCAGGCTTTGGCAAGCAAGTGCCTCTAACCACTGAGAAACTGAGCCATCTCCCCAGTCCTTGACAGTGTTTATGTTATCATTGTTTGCTTGTTTAATGAGATTAGCGTGCATAGATTTGCTTATTTATCAGGTTGGTGGGGACACTCTCTCCCAGGATCATCTTGCACTCAGCGTGAGCCAGAGAGTGGCCTGGCTCTTCCCTCAGCCTCTCGTGTGCTGCGTGCACAGGCATGGGTCACCACACCTAGCTCAGAGGATTTTAAGTAGAGGAGATCACCCTACATCATGTGAACAACCAATGCAAGAAAGAAAGAATTATACCAATGGTCAGACTTCAAACTTTAACCTTTGTTTCCAGACACTCTGCAGAGGTCGAATTTGCCAGGCCCCATAATTTCATAAGGAAGTCCTTAAAATAAATAGCCCCCCCTTTCTGTGATTCTAAGTCTCTGGAGGCCACTGACTATTACAGCCACCAGCTGGCCAAGTCTACCTGCAGTCTTGCTTTCCTTGTATGCTTTACTTTTTGTGTGATTTTTCTTGTTCCAGCGCTCTGGGCCTGAGACTTGTGTCCTTGCAAACTAGATGCAGCGGTAAATCTGGTCTAATGTACCCAGTGCTGATGTGTTAGCCTCAAACCACTTAGGGCACACTGGACATCCTGGGGTTAGGAGGGGAAAGGGCATTTACTGAGTGCCCACTGAGTGCCAGGCATTGTGCATGTTACATTCATTGTGACTTTTTTTTTTTTTTTTGAGGTATGATCTCACTCAAGCCCAGGCTGGCCTTGAACTCACAGAGTGCTGGATAAAGGCGTGCACCACCATACCTGGCCATTTTGACTTCTTAATGCTCACTATAAAACTAAATACAGTTGTGCCTATAAAGAGAAAGTGAGCGAATTACCTGAGCTCACCCACCTAACAAGAAAGGTTAGAACTGGTATATCTGTCAACACTCAAGATACCCAAAGCCAGGATCTTTGAAGCCTCCCACTGACCAGGCCCAGGCCTAGGGAAGAAGAGTCCCCAGGCTGCAGGCTGAGAGGCCTTCCTACCCCCCAAGGAAGGGTTCCTTCGGCCACACTAGCACCTCACCTGAGAGGTTTTCTGCTTGGATGCATTAGAAACATCAGAAAATCCTCAAATATAGACCACGGCTTGATTCTTGGCCACTCAGTGCTCAGCACTTAGAGCATGGAGGGCCACTTGACCCTCTCCATATTTCACTCCACTCTGACCTGTCATTGTGACCATTGTGATGGCCTGCCGTGGGGGAGATTGCATCTATTGCTCGTTTCCTTATCTGTGCTCTTTCTTTCCATCAGACAAGGAAATGAAACCGGTCTGGCGCCACTGCTCTCCAGACAGCTACAATGGCTGCTAAATCCACCCGAGGTTGGGGGGGGGGGTACATGAACAGACCTCTGGACCCACAGTGAGCCTAAGGCCTGAGCCACCTTGCCAGGCCTACCTGTTGAGGGGACAGAAGCTAAAGTGTCACAGCAATGGAAGCAGGGCCAGAAGAGGACCTCTGCATGTAGCTCCAGAGTCCTCTCCCCGTGCCTTGGACAGGTGGACACTGGAAGGCACAAACAGGACTCAAAGAGCCGTCGAATGCAGCAGCGAATTTAGAGCAAAAGAGCTGAACACCCAACAGGTATTGATCTTGCTTATGTCGCCGGAAGTCACCCTGGCCTTGACCACTCTGTCCTCCGAAGGCTCTGTCCACAGCACTGCCTGGCTGGCCCTCTTCCTGGTATCCTCGGCATTTTAGAGCAATCTCTTGGTTCAATTACGGGTCCAAATTATTATATATTTTTATTTTGCCCTGTCCCTAAAAAGGAGATAAGGCAGATCACCAACACATAAAGGTAAAATAACTCACTTTTAGTTACTTTCTCATTCTGTGAACAAATACCAGACCAGAAGCAACTTAAGGAAGGAAAGGTTTATTCTGGCTCACTGTTTCTACGGAATGGATGCCTTCTTTGTGGTGGGGAAGACGCGGCAGGGGCAGAGGTCAGCCAGGCACACAAGCCTCAGCAAGCGGATCCAGTCTATCACAACTTCAAGGCCTGTTCCAGTGACCCATTTCCTCCAACCAAGCTCCACCCCCAACTTTCCAAATAGAGCCACCTGCTGGGGACCAAGTGTTTGAACTCAGGAGCCCATGAGGGACATTTTACATCCAAACATAGCACCCACTTACTTTAATCTGGTGAGAAACTCAAGGCCAAAGAATTTAGGGGCTGGAGAAGCTAAATAAGCTGGAGATGTAGCTCAGTGGGGTGTCTGTTTTGTATGGTGAGATCTGGGGTTGATCCCCAGCACTGGCAAAAGGAAAAGTAAGAAAATACAAAATGTTTAGGTGTGAAAAAAAGATTCTGGTGTCTTCTCTTGGGCTTCAGGTGGATGACAGCTTTGGCCCAGCCGCCGCATGAAGACAGTGCCCGCTTGTTTCTTCCTTGATTCTCACCGTTCCTATTTGGTCCCAGGAGGTACAGTGTTAAGTTGCCGAGAACGAAGACAAAATTCTCTCGTGGTTTCTCATAAAAAGTAGCCTGTGAGTCTGGCCCCTCGCAGCACCCCCAGGGAGGACATAATGTTTTATTTATTGGAATTGACAGCTACTTGTTCTGCTAGGCTTTCTTGCAGGCAACAGGTGGAAGATGGCCCAGAGTTCTATCAATGACCAGGGTGCTGGCAGTGGCGGCAGGGCGGCCTTTGTACCTGGCAGCATCCAGTGACAGGAGCTATCAGTATCAGTAACATAGTCTATGGCCTCCCCAACATGACCCGAGCCACTGTCCTCCTTCTAGCTTCCCGAGCTTCTGTGCATCTCTCAGTAGCCTTCTAATGAGTTCATTTTCTGCTTAAATCAGCCCGAGTTTGCTCCAGCGGCAAGAGAGAGTCTGCCTGATGCATTCAGCTTCTCTCTGCTTCCTACTCTCCACACACATAGGAAAGTCAAACTGCCGTGAAAAGCAAGGATGCAGAAAGATGTAGGGACACAAGCCAGGCTTGCCCACAGAGTTTCTGTGAAGCATGGACAGAATCTGAGAGGCCCTGCAGTGTAAGCAGAGATAAAGAGAGATGCCTTAGAGCTGACCCACCTGGGATCCAAAGTCTGGGGTCATGCTGTCCAACATGGAAAACCAGTGGTTCGAGGTGAATACTTAAATCAGTTAACATTAAATATAATTAAAAATTAATTTCCTAGGAACACTGGCCATAATTGAACTCCCAGTAGTTTCAGTCACCTAATGTGTGTGTGTGTGTGTGTGTGTGTGTGTGTGATGCATCATGTGTACACATGTTCATGTGTGGGGCACACTTGTATGTGCAGATGCAGGTGCATGTGTATGCATGTGTTTGTGGGCTGAGGACAGCCTCAGGGACATCATCCACCTCCTTTTGATCAGGCTCTCTCTCTCATCTGCCTAGACCTTATGGATAAGGCCAGACTAGCTAGCCAGTGAGTTCCAGGGATCCTCCTTCCTCTGCCCCTCAGTGCTGGTGGGTACTGGGATCAAACTCAGGTCCTTGTGCTTGCAAGGCATAGCAGTTACCTTCACATTGCTGGGAAAATACCTGACCGGAAGCAGCTTATGGAAGGAAGAGGTTTATTTTGGCTTACAGTTTTGAGGGAAGTTTTATCATAGCACAGAAGGCCTGGCATGAGTAGACAGCTAGGCATCACATCTTGTCACATCAGCAGGGAGGAAGCATATAGAGTGAGCTCCTAGCACTAGCAAGATGTTGGACCCGACTACAAAATCCCAAGGTGTGTCCTCAGTGACACACCTCCTCCAGCAAAGCTCCACCTCCCAAAGTCTCCACCAGCTGGGGATGAAATATGAGACTTAATCATAAATGCATTAGATTATAGGGGACATTTTACATTCAAACTACCACACAAGGCAAGGAATTTACCCCCTGATCTATCTCCCCAGGTCCCATGGCTAGGATTTTGCAAGCGGTAATATGGAATGTTTTCATCTTTGTGGGAAGTTCCACCTAGAACCTGGCCCAGAACCTTGAGATTCCAGGTGCAGTTACTGCTCTGTGGGGCTGTAGCCATAGTTTGAGGAGATGCCAGGGTTGGCAGTACAGAAGCAATCCTGCCCTCCTCTTCTATGCCATCTGTGAGGACTGCCACACACTGGCTGTGCCTGTGAGAAAGGGCAGAGGCATGGTGTCCCAGTCAGCCACATGTCGCTGGGATGAATCTCCAAACCAGGCACAGTTTATGGGAGGAAACAATTTATTCAAGCTACAGATCCAGGGGAAGTCCCATAAAAGTGAAAGAGGCTGGTCCTCTTGCACAGGTCCAACACAGAGAGAGAGAAGCCCATCACCAACACCATACACATGGAACAGAAAACAGGCAGGAGGGCAAAGAGAGAATTTCTTCCCCTTTATATAGCCCTAGGGTGGGGTCTTGCAATTCTATCCCAGACTTAATGGCTTCCTGAGTCTCTGGAATTTCCTTCCTGCACTGTCCACACAGGAAGTGCTTCTAGTTCCTTTGAGCTTCTTTACATCCTGTCCCCTACTGAGAGGCTGCCTTCCTGTGAACATCCTCAGAGGCCCACCCAAGATTACTTGAAAGGTCAAGTTGACATCAAAACTTAACCATCACACATGGTAAGCCCAACTTATGCAGATGCAACTTGTGTTTTTCCCATTTCTGGGCTAGCTGCTTTAGGGAGGAAAAAAAAGCAACCATGAATGGAGTCCCCACCATTATGACATCAGCCCCAGGCCTGGTCCAGGCTCTGTAGCTTGGGCTAATGCAGTTGTGAAGTGTATGGGTATCTGAGTCCATTTTTTGTTGCTAGAACAAAACACCTGAGCCTGAGTAATTTATAAAGAAAAGATATTCTCTGGCTCAAAGTTCGAGAGCATGAGCCATGTCTGCTTGGCATCTGATGAGAGTCTTCTTCCTGCAACACAACTAGTCATGTGACAAGACAGAATAAGACCTGTCAACCCAAGTCTCTTTCTTCCTCTCTTTAAAACATCTGGTGATCTTATTTAACTCCAATCACTTCCCAAGGTCCCACCTCTAAATATCATCAACCCATGAATTTGGGGATGAATTTTCCGCAGTGGTTTTGGAAGAGATGTTCAAACTGTGACACGGAGGAAATATTTGCAGTCTCTTGTCTCTCACCTCAGGCTGAGCAGGGGCTTTGTAAAACCCTCTCTCTGTGGCTGGCACATCACAGCCTTCAGCAAACATTTGTTGGGTTGATGCGGATCTAACACAGATCCCAAAGGGCCTGATGTAGCAGTGGTCAGATAGTTTCCATGACAAATGTCTTCCTTCTAGCTCCAGGGAAGGAAAGAGATGCTATAAAAACTATGATGAATGAGGACAATGGTGTGTGAATGAAAGAATCAAAATGAAGTCTGCATTTATTATATTATATGTTTATTATGATAACTAGAATTATGCAAAATAGGTTACATGTGAGGATATTTTTTCTTGGAAAATTCCCAAGATACTGTTTTTGACTGTATCAGAGTAGTTGGGAATATGTGCAGAGAGACTCGGGCTGCCTTTGAACCAGAAAGAGGGCCTCCAGGGGTTTTGTGGGGAATGGATGAGACGATGTTTGAGAAGCACTTAGCACCGTCTTTGGCAGAGGAAAAATGTTAGGTATGACATAGTTGGTGTTATTACCACATTGGCAAATTGTACGATGAGGAAAGATCAGGACTCTTGCCATTCTTGCCATGCTGTGGCTTCAGCCAGACCCCCCTGGGTGAAGATGGATGGCTTTGGGCTTTGGGGCAGGATTCTGGGTCCTGCAGCAGCCAGGCCAGGGCTCCCCTGGAAGCTTCCCAGCAAGGGTTCACTGCCAGCTCCTCTGCCCTTTTACACCTGGTTTAAGCCATGGGGATTTGGAAGGATTTTTTTTTGCTTTAATTCCAGGTCTGTCATATTTGCAAATGAGCTTGGCCTTTGAAGTAAATCTTTACAAAGCAGGGACCCTCTCCAGTTCTCTGATGCCTCCTTTCTTCCCTTCAGGTTCAAGTCCTCAACAGCTAATGAGGACCTTGGTCAGCTTCCTGGGAAGACAGGAGACTTAAGCCTTCGCTCTCTTCTCAACCTGTATCTCTCTCTCTCTCTCTCTCTCTCTCTCTCTCTTTCACATATATGCACACATGCATGCATGCACACCACACCCAGACTCAGGGGAGCCGCCTTCTTAAACATTCCCTCCCTTCCTCAGTCTGTCTGGTTGCTTCTCCATTTGTCCCTGTGATTCTTTTCTGCTCTGAATCTCACTCTTTTTTTTTTTAACCTCATCTCTTGCATAGGAAGCATAATATGAGTATTTGCTGTTTCTCCCTCTCCCCTCATCTCTCTCCCTCGTCTGTAATCCTCCTAGCTCTTGATAACTGGCTACTTCTGTTTCATCGGGTCTCTCTCTGTCTCTACCTGCCCCTGTTTCTTTCTTTACCATTTAGTGGGTGTTTTTCTGTTCCTCTCTCGTCTCTATCTCTGATTCTTTGTGTCTCTTAAATCTTTGAAATCCATAATTTAAAACTATATTGCAATGATAGTCTTCTACAGTATATTTATCTTTTGAATTATAATATATTTGATAGGTTTTTATAAATTATTTGACATATGTTATATCTACTTTTTATGAAAAAAATATTGGATGAAAACATAATTTGGGGCTGGAGAGATGGCTAAGTGGTTAAGGCATTTGCCTCCAGTGCCTAAGACTCCTGGTTCAATTCCCCAGTACCCACATAAGCCAGACCCACAAGGTGGTGGCCCTGGTGTGCGCTCTCTCTCTCTCTCTCTCTCTCTCTCTCTGTATCTCTCTGCTTGAAAATGAATAAATAAAATATTCTTTAAAAAGAAAGAAAACATAATTTTAGAGTAATGTCTTCTTCATAAGAGGTCCCTGGTTTTTACAGGAAAAGTATGATGTCATGAAAGATGCACAGGACCCAGAGACATCCCAGAATTAGCAAGTAACATAACACTAAAACTCTTCAGTAGGACTAAGACAAAAGACCTGCCAAAAGCTGGAATTTAAAGCACAGCAACATTAGAAGATATTTCCTGTGCTAGCACTACTCTGAAGACATAAGAAAGCACTAGAGGCTCAATATTACTCAACCTCATTTTGGATAGTGTGCATGTTTGTACACAAACAACATCAATGACTAAAATGAGCAGATTTTGGATTAGTAGAAAACCAACCAAAAAGAAAAGAATGTACTTTCTTATTAATCACGGTGGCTCAAAAATCCATTACTAAAGATGCTTAGTAAAAAGGAAACTTTGAGACCCTGGAGGGCTGTGGTTTGGCGAGCAGGTCATAGTAACTAGGGATGTGACTGCGGGCCACCACCACATCCCCAGCAGAGCTACAAAGAAGCTGATGACAAAAGTGGATCCTCTGCCCCAATTTCCTGTGCTGGATCACAGTTAGCTCTGCATCTCCTTTTCCCTTCGCAAACAAAAATCATTCTGCATCAGTTACTTTCCTAGGGTTGATTCTGTTTATAGTTGCAAGGGGAACATTCCTTCGAGGCAGGGAACGAGGCGAAGGCGAGGCAGCAGGAGCAGAATGCTGGGCTGGGCGCTCTCTCCTTTTTACCATGGAGTGGCCCCAAGCCTAATCTAAAACACAGATATGCCAAGGGCTAGGTTTCCATGATGATTCCAAATCCTGTCAAATTACAACCAGAGATTAACCATCACACTCCCTAAACAGAAAAGTGCCATTTTCAGGGACTCACCTGGACCGGACTGATTGAGGAAGTCTCAATGTTGGCCAATCAAACCTTCAAGTAGCAACTGGATGGAAGCAAAGTCTTTGCAGGTGTTGAATTGGCTGAATGTACTTACAGACATATTGAATAAGATGCTCATAATCAGACTGTACTTTTATCTTAATCCCTTCACAGCCGACTTTCACTACTTGATCCCACTTATTCCTCGTGGGGATCTCTTTATAGTAAGATAGATGGCGTTGTTATCATCTGCATTTTGAAATATTTATTTATTGCGTGTGTGCGAGCGCCAGGATCTCTTGCAACTGCAAACACAATATGCACACGACACTTTGTCTGTCAGGCTTTATATGTGCGCTAGGGAATTGAAGCCCTGGCCAGCAGGCTTTTCAAGCAAGCATCTCGAACCGCTGGGCAATCTCCCCTGCCCTGTCTTGCTCAGCCTCCCAGTGAGCTTCACTGCCTTCGAGAAGCTCAGCCCTACCTCATGCCCCTGTCAGCTCTTGGACTCCCATTTCCCCTCCAGAAATCCAAACATCTCAAACCAAGAATCCCTGGTGGCTTGGATGCACATGATGACCTTCATAAATCCCAGTCCCTCGGTGGCCACCTGCGTGCCCACATCTCCAAGCAGAGGAGCGGCTCAGAGGTCTAATCACATCCAGGGTCTAGATCCGGGCAGTGAATCTTCCAGCCACACAGTGAGCATGAAAGCAGAGCCCCTGTGACAGAAGGAGCTCTCTGAGGGTTTGGTGGAATAAATTACTCAAACACGGGCTTCCACAAAAAGCAACAAAGCTTAACTCCTGCTATGATGGCAGGATAAAATGTAACACTCCCCAAGTCTTACCTTCTTTTCCATGTATGTAATCATGGGAAACATAGAGGCCTCTGGGAACGGTTTCTCATTTGGATCCAGCCTGAACCACACCCTAGAGTATTTCTCAGGGAAGGCAAGTGCTGGTGTCTGCGCAGATGCAGACAGGTGGGCTTCAAGGTGGAGTCACCCACCACCTGCACCTGCGCAAAGCCAAGCGCAAGGGTCAGAGCGACACCACAGCTTCCCCCCTGCAGCTGCCCATTTTATCTCTTGCAAAACTAGTAATGGTGCGAGCGGTTAATTATGGTTTACAATAGCAATAAACCTCTCAGAATTGGTTGTTTCCAAAATAAATAGCCATTCTGTTAAATGTTAAATAACAAGTCATAAACTGCTGAAAACAACCAATTTCTTGTGGATGATTGCCTGAATAAATTTCAGCCAGAAAGGCGGATCATTAAGATGTGAGCACCACAGATCAAAACCATTGAATCTTGTTTTTAACCAATCAATCTACTAATCCATCAAGGGAACTCCCATTTTACAAACTAAATCACACCTTGTATTCTTTGTGGCTTTTCCTATCCTGGTCCTGGTCACCTCTATCCTTGCCAAAATCCTTTGGTACTTTTTCAGACATTAAATACTACCCAGCCTGAGTTGTTATTAAATAGGCCCCTTCTGAGTGCATTCAGAGAAGGCCCAGCTGCATTTCCTCGGCACCACATTTAAAGTCCCCAGTATTCCAATTGACAAAACACAGGCCTGTCCACTAAGTCAGACATGTGAGTCAAAGCTCAGAGGCAAATATATTCCAACCGCGGCTCTAATGGAGGCCACTCCTGGAAGAGAAACCAACTTCCCTGGGATGATTGACAGAAGATTCCTCACCATAGCAACCAGGGTTATCTCTCTGGAATAACAACATTAACCTCCTTCATAACCAGTTTTTCATCCTGAAGTATAAAAGGCAGCTGCTTGCATCTTGTATGATCCTTTTATTTTTATTTTTTGAATGAAGAGTTAATAGTTATATAAAAATAGGACAAGATGCTAGGAAACCAAATTAATTTTATATTCTTTCTGAAAAAAAGAAGAAAGCATTGCAATGTATCTTGTAGGCAGAGCAATTAAAGGGCAGGAAGAGTCCCTGTCACTGAACACAGGGCACAGCGGAGTTATGCATCGGCCGCCTCTCCAGTAGCTGCTGCATTGATTTGCTTTGTGCTGTGCTGTGCGTGTGGTGGGGGAGGGGGAGGGTCACTAAGCATTGTTCTTCAGATTCTCTTCTTGCCTCAGTTCGTGATCTTACAACTCCTAACACACACACACACACACACACACACACACACACACACACACAGGCACAGACACACACGCCACAATCCTTATCAAAGAAACAAATCATTTGTAGTAAGATGCATAGTTTCCCTACAAAAAAGATGAATATTCTATCACTTTTTTTTGCAAACAGTTGCTCAGTGGATCCCAAACCACCTCCTCAGTCATACAGGCAATGTTTGCCTGAGCTGCCAGCATCGGTGATTCGGCATGTCACTGAAGCCCCTGGCAGAAGTGTCACACAGAGCTGTGGCCCTGACTTCCAAGGCCGGAATCTGCTGAGAGCAACCACTTCCAACCAGTGCCATCAGGTTAAAAGTGCAGCAGTTGGGTCCCCAGGCCAGAGACTAGGGCGAGGAGATCTGGCCTGGAAACCTGCATACCAGAGCCCAGCCATGTTCCTCCCCATCTCAGGTCTGTTTCTCACTGGAGCCTGCCTCACTGCACCTGCCATCTGGATACACAGAGCTGCTTTCCCGAAGCTTCTGTATTGGTCAAGGCCACAGTCAAACTTTTCTGGAAAAAAAAAAAAGTGGAGGTGAGGAGGTCTCCGAGGTAGGGGTAGCATCTAGTAGAATTGTTCCAGGTGGATGTAAGCAGACCCAGCAGCCGGAAGGCATGGCCTCTGCTCTCACAGGAGAGTGAATGAATGTACTGTTGGGAGTAGGAGAAACTCTTTGAAAATTGGATAGGACACAGATGTTGAAAGGTTCCTCGGGTTCCATTCTTTCCACTTCGAAGGTGCTGCCCACTTCACCCATCCATCCATCTACCCACCCATAGCCTCATGGGCTTTGCCCAACTCTGGATCTGCCCAGAGTCCAAGTCATGGCCTGGAGCAGCAGTGACGAACAAGCCCACCACTTGCCAGTCCATGGCATGCTGCCCCCCCCCCAGGACTTGACTGAAATGCTACCACCAGCGGCGAAGGACACGGGAGACTAGACTCAGAGGTCTCACCTCCCTGGAAATGAGCCTGGGCTGTAGATAGCAGGAGGTGGACATTCGAGGTGGGCTTTCTTCTCCTGGCAAGCTTGCTGAACTCCACAAGCTGAGGGCACGCATCTCAGGGGCAGCCTGTTCCCTGGCCCTGACCCACAA